>JZKD02S2426425.1:817268-831953 GCA_000966675.3 Picea glauca
GGTTAGGAAGGTTGGTAGTGTGACAAATATTTTGAAAATGAGATCTAATATGGGTATAGTCTGGACAATCTAAGAGAAAGTGATTTTCATCTTCAACCTTCTTAGTGTCACAAAGATGACACACTCTTTCATCCCATGGAGTTTTAGGAATTGACCAATGCCTAGTTTCACTATGGAGCTCGTGAGAATTGTTCGTATCTTAGCAATGCTTATTTTTTTCTTTACACTTGGCAAAACAGATAGATAATTTTGATCTTCTAGATTAGGGTTGATTACATCCTTATAATACCTTGATTTTCTTTTTTCCTCTAACTCTTTATCACACCACATTTTCTCCTTAAATTTTGATTTGACCTCTTTTTTAATAGTATCTTTATTCTGCAAAATGGTGTCTTCCATGATTCCCCAATAGTTTATCCAAGACCGAGCATCTTTATTCCATCCTCGCTTGAGTCAATGGAGGTTATGACTCAATTTCGAAGCAATTTTAGGAAGCCTCTTGTCTTCCATGTTGTTTAACTTGTTCTTATACATTAGGTATCTAGTCATAGCCATGCTCTCAATGGGGGAGAGACTTGTTTCTAAGATGAGGATGGGATAGAGCGTATTTCTTTTAATTTTAAGATTATAGGATATAAAATTCTTTTGTATTTGCTCTATCTTTCTCCAAGATTCACGAGAGATACTACAGCCCCATAATTCACATCCATAAAGAATAACAGGTGTAACAAGAGTCTCAAAGAGAAGTTTCTTTTTATCCCAACTCCAAAGATTAGCTGATTTACAATTGTTTTCAAGCCCATAATAAGTTTTCCATCCCCAAACAATCATTTTCCCAATGTTATAAGTGAACACAGTTTTTGCATTTTGCTAAAGGTGTTTATATTATATTATTAGTTAATAATAATATATATAATATTATTTAATAATATATAATATATTATAAGTTAATAATATAGTTAATATATATAATATAATATTATAGTGTTATAATGTTATAATTATTAATATATACTAATAATTATATAATATATTATTAGTATTAATTATATAATATATTATTAGTATTAATTATATATAATATATTATAATAATAATAATAATAATAATCTTATATATATATATATATTATAAGTCGTAGTCTAAAAGTTCTACGAAATGAATCTTTTTCGGCGATATTTTCTGGGGACATTTGCCTGAAATCAGGCAATTTGCTAAAGGTGTTTATATTATATTATTAGTTAATAATAATAATATATAATAAGTATTATATGATGATGATGATGATGATGATGATTAACGCCCACTAAGAGTGAATTGGTCTATCGGACCTTATGAGGGTAAGTGATTACTTGTGATCCTTTAGAATTTTGTTTATGTGCTCTAAAAGCATTTAAATAAGTTTTCTAAGATCACCATACTTTTGTTGAGTTAAGAGGTTAGGAAGGTTGGTAGTGTGACAAATATTTGTAAAATGAGATCTAATATGGGTATAGGTTGGACAATCTAAGAGAAAGTGTTTTTCATCTTCAGCCTTCTTAGTGTCCAAAGGTGACACACTCTTTCATCCCATGGCGCTTTAGGAATTGACCAATGCCCAGTTTCACTATGGAGCTCATGAGAATTTGTTTTTATCTTAGCAATGCTTATTTTTTTCTTTACACTTGAAAAAACAGATAGATAATTTTGATCTTCTTGTCAGTGTTTCATGGAAACCTGCACAGGAGACCTAGCTAAAGCATACACAAACAAAGCTTATCAAGAAAATGAAGAGAGATACAATATGAAGAATTTGAATCAATGTATATTATGATCTATTCAATGAATGAATAATATTCACTCATATAGGCAATGACATCATATAATTAGGAATGCATGCATAATAGTGATGGTATAAAATTAGAAAGTCTAAAATAGAACTAGTCAATTAACTCCCATTGAACTAGTGTTACTCCCACTAAACTAGTGTGTCGAAAATATAAATTTCTCCAACACCCCCCTTGAACATCATTGTGGCGTAAAAAATGAGTCTCGACTACTGGGCCATATTAGGTACTCATGTACAATGCAACTAATGAACACTGAATAAAAGTGAGGAAAGAGGGAAAACCACGTGGGAACAAAACCCCCCCTCAAAAGATAATGTATCAAAAGAAAAAAATGGCAGTTGCTAGGCAACTGTGTTCTTCAATGCAAGACGATCCCGCAAAGTCTGAAACTTCTGCTCACTAGAAGTCTTCGTGAAGATGTAGAAATATTTATGGATCTGATGAAGTCCTTTGGAAACATGTCTAGTCTTGTACCTCTTAATCATGTGGACCCATATGCACCTGAAAATATTCCTTTCTGATGGAAGTGGAACCAGATGCAAAGTCTGATTTTTTAGGAGTGAGTCATACTCATTTTGCATGGTTGCTTGCCATAATGGATTGTCCATATCCTCATTGTAGAGCTATGGATTAGAAGATTGAACCATATAGCAATGCATGGGCATCGTAGATCCTGAAGCTGAAAGTACATGAGAAGGCTCCTCATGCTGAGATCGAGTCCTCCTCGAATCCAATGGATTCCCTACAAGGATACATGTTGCCTAAAGTGTGAATTGTATCTTCTTGGGCATATGTTGAAGCTTCAGCATTGGTTTCTTATCTGGCTATACTACCTACTTATTTCCATGTACATAATCTGAGTGTATGGAATCATCTCTGATGTATGAAACTAATGGAAGCACAAGAGTATATGCATGTTTCACTAGAGGTGCATGCAAATTATTCTCCTTATGTGTAAGTAGAAAAGAGGAGTCATCATAAAAAAACTTAGTGAATTTATACAACCTTGACTTGTAATCCACCTCACCAATTGCAATGATGGAATTGTCATGCATGTTAATTACTGAAACTGAATCGGATGTAAATTCAACATTTTTACCTTTATGAGTGATCTGATAAACTGAGAGCAGATTCATAGAAAGCTTTGGAACATGTAAAACATTCTCAAAACTTCCATTTTGGAGTTCCACTCTCCCTTCTACTGCTACTGCTAATGGAGTATCATCCCCCATGAGAATAGGGGGTCTTGAGTATGGACTCAAAGAAGAGAAAACTTCCTCTTTCGTTGCCATATGATGGGATGCACCCAAATCTATAATACATGAATCGGATGAGGAATTAATTACAACCAGGGCATGATGATTACCTTTCTTAGGAGCATGATCTTCTTCCTTCTGCTTCTCGACTCCCTTTGGAATGAAGTTTCCAAGGTTTCTCTGTTGAAGTGCATGTGCCATAAGATCGATATGTTTCTTCATGCATGTGGATTCTTCATGATTCAGTTTATTGCAGTAAGTGCATTGCTTTCCCTTCTTCTTCTTCTTGGAATCTAAAGAGTCTTTGGAGCTTGAAGAATCGTTGAATGGTTTGGAATATCCCTCCTCGTTCTATTTCTCCTTCTCGTTCTGTTTGGATGATCCTTTTCCATCATGCATGGTGAGTGCATGTCCTTTGGGATCCTTGATGAGGCCCATCTATATGAGTTTTTTCTGCTCTCGTGTGAGAGACTCAATGAACTAAGCCATCGTAGGCATTTTCCAATTTGTTCCAAAACGACATCTGCCAGAATGGAAATTGGAGACATATACAACATATTCTAGTCCTAGCTTGACCAAGATTGTTAGAATAAGTTGTTTCTCTTGTGTAGAATTTTCAATACCACATTCACCCAATCTCAAAATCAAAGATTTATATTTAGTAAATAAATATTGTATATTATCAAAAAATTTAGGGTCTAAGGTATTCAACTCTACATCAAGCATATGACCTTGCATCTCATCCTGCTTTCCAAAGAGTCCTTCCAAGGTGGTCCAGATCTCGTTTGGAGTCTTGCATGCAGAAAAATGAAACCATAAATCAATGGAGATTAACTCAAGAAGTAGTCTTGTGGCCTCATCCTTACGGTTCGCCCATCTAGTCTTCTCAAGCGTTGATGTAGGTTTTGTTTCTGCCAACATCGTCAAATTATACAGTCCTTTTATTTTGAGTTGGAATGCAGCCTTATGCTTCCATTCAAAATAGTTTTGTGGTGTGAGTATTATCACCAAAATTGATTGAAGAAGTTGCATCGTCTCCATCTCTGCTATTAATTCTGAAAAGATCCTGAAAACCTAGATCATGGATTCTGAGATATGACAGACGATTCTATGGAATCTAAAGATATTATAAAATAGATATATCTCCTAAAATATGATGTGCATTTTGGATATTATTGGTGAGCATAATCATCCTTATTTTATACGTCTCTAGTCAAAATTTCAACCTGACCCGGATCGCAAATTTCGAGATATGGCTATTTTACTGCAAAAACCCAATTTTATGGAGGGTTATTGAATCGTCGCACCCTAGAGAAGGATAAAGTGTGATGATGCTAAATCATCGCACCGTAGAGAAGGATAAAGTGCGACGATTGTGAAAAACCGAATCGTCACATCCCAGATGAAGAACATAGTGCGACGATGTCACACTTTCGTTGTGTAAAGGCTCCGACAATGCCTAGAAAAAGAAATTTTCTAAGTCTGAGTGCGACTGTCGCACCCTTTGATAGGGATAGGCTGTGACGATTCCAATTGTTGCACCTTTCGATAGGGATAGGTCGCGACGATGGAGAAAACTAGGTTTACTCAAATCCTCTTTTGCTCTTCTCTGGCTTGGTTGGGTTGCTCCAAGCAACTCGGCTCTGATACCATGTCAGTGTTTCATGGAAACCTGCACAGGAGACCTAGCTAAAGCATACACAAACAAAGCTGATCAAGAAAAGGAAGAGAAATACAATATGAAGAATGAGAATCAATGTATATTATGATATGTTCAATGAGTGAGTGATCTTCACTCATATAGGCAATGACATCCTATAATTAGGAATGCATGCATAATAGTGATGGTATAAAATTAGAAAGTCTAAAATAAAACTAGTCAGTTAATTCCCACTGAACTAGTTTGCCGAAAATAGAAATTTCTCCAACAAGATTAGGGTTGATTACATCCTTATAATACCTTAATTTTCTTTTTTCCTCTAACTCTTTATCACGCCACATTTTCTCCTTAAATTTTGATTTGACTTTTTTTTAATAGTATCTTTATTCTGCAAAATGGTGTCTTCCATGATTCCCCAATAGTTTAGCCAAGACTGGGCATCTTTATGCCATCCTTGCTTGAGTCGATGGTGGTTATGACTCAATTTTGAAGCAATTTTAGGAAGCCTCTTGTCTTCTATATTGTTTAACTTGTTCTTATACATTAGATATCTAGTCATAGCCATGCTCTCAATGGGGGAGAGGCTTGTTTCTAAGAGGAGAATGGGATAGGGCGTATTTCCTTTAATTTTGAGATTATAGGTTATAAAATTMTTTTGTATTTGCTCTATCTTTCTCCAGGATTCACGAGAGATACTACAACCCCAGACTTCACATCCATAAAGAATAACAGGAAATACTATAGCCCTATTCACGATAAGAATACTACAGCCCTAGTTAATAATAATATATATTAATTATATATAATAAGTAGTATATAGTATAATATATTATATAATTAATAATAATAATAATAATAATAATATATAATCAACATCATCATATAATATTATTTAATAATATATATATTATTATTCAATAATATATTATATTATATTATTAGTCAATAATAATATATATATTAATTATGTATAATAAGTATTATATAGTATAATATATTATGTAATTAATAATAATAATAATGTATATAATATTATTTAATAATATATAATATATTATAAGTTAATAATACAGTTTATATATATATATATATATATAATGTTATAATTATTAATATATACTAATAATTATATAATATATTGTTAGTATTAATTATATATATAATAATTAGTATATATAACATATTATAATAATATTATTATTATATATATAATAACTATATAGTTATTATATATATTATAAGCATATATTATAAGCGGTAGTCTAAAAGTTCTACGAAATGATTTTTTTTGGTAATATTTTTTTAGGACATTTGCTCGAAATCCGCAGATTTGAGTGATTATTTTTGTATTATCCAAGTGCCACAAGGGTTTTTCAACATGTTAAATCCATTTCTGCATTCAAAAATAGATTTTAAACAACAAAAAATAATGATTTCATGCAAATTTATGTCATCAGATTCTAGCGAAATAAATTAAAAAAAAAAATCATTTCGTAGAACAATTAAACATTGTCTATATTATAATAACTGTAAAATTATAATAGGTTATTTATATATAAATTAAATTATTTATTATTATATATACACTAATATAATAATAAGTTCCTCGAAACTTTATAAATGGTGTAATTTTTTAATAAAATTTTATAAATTTACAAAAAAATTAAATAATATTAATAATATTATAAAATTACATAAATATATTATAATATTATAAGTTAATAATGACAAATTGGAAAGGATCAAGTGCACTTTGCATAGTGCATACGCTCTTCGGTTCTTAATTAGAATTGAACTTGTTGGACAACTTGTGGCAATGGGCATCAATATAGGAAGCTCAAACTTGTGAGCACCATCTTTATCAAGGTAATGCTTCTATATTTTCATTATACTTCTTCTCAAACATTTTTAATTGCTCACACTCCTTGGACCCTCACTCTTGTTGATGATTGAAGCTTGATGAGTCATCCTCCAAATCATTCTCCTCTGGACTGAGTTGAGTCGACTTGAGATGGTCTCATACCAGAGTAAGATTTGTCGTAACCCTAATTATGTTGTGAAGGGTACAAGTCGGCCCCACCATATGAAAGATAATTAATATTGTGTAAATAATAATTATATTATTGAGTTAAAGAGGTCGGTCCTATTGTGCCAATAGACACACCTATTGTTGTGTCATGTCTTGTATAAATAGGAGATCCCCATTGTGGATTTCACTCACTTCACATGTCTTCTCATAATTTCAACAGCACTTGTACGGCTAAAGTGTGCACCTCTCTTGGGCACAAGTTTCTAGGTCAATAAAGCACCCTCTTGTGTGCTAGGGTTTGGTGGTGTGTGGAGGATCTTCTCTTGAGAATATAGCAAAGGATTGTTGGGTTTTTCCCTTGGTTGAGAAGGGTTTTCCCAGGATAAAATCTTGTGTTCTTGTGCATGGTTATTCTTCTTGTGATCTTGGTTACTGCAACTAGAGTAGCTACATTGTTTATGGTTCAAGTAAATGCTAAATGAAATAAACCACATGTGCATGAGCTAAGCATTAAAATTCAACAACTCCTTCATATGTTTTACTTGTTATATTGTGAATCTACATGACTCTCATGTTATGAATTACATTACTTATTTATCACAACCCTATGGAAGACCATTCCATTACTTATTTATCACAGCCCTGTGGAAGACCGGGGTTGACATATTTCAGTGTTTCAAGCGCAAGTTGATTGTTTCACCTTCTCTGGTTAAGGTCGAGATTATTTCACTTGCTTATTATAATTTGTGAGTAAAGGGAAAGTTTATCTTTTTTTTAATACCTCTGTGCAAATCATTGAAGAATCTTCTTCACTCCCCAGAGCTCCAACGGTTTAGGTTCCTATATTTATAGAGACTCCTAGGGTTTGAAAAACAATCATGAATAGGATATTAGGCCATGCCTTCTTCGGAATTTTGTTCAGGCGGTAGAGTCTCCATCCACATTGAACTTCATCTATTTATGATCATTATTCAAAATCTTTCGCTTTGGAACTTACAGAAATTCCTATTGTATCCTTCCATGGGGACTTGACCGATGTAGTCCATGCTTGGTCAAGAAACCAATGTTGTTTGTTGTCTTTCATTTACACATTTCAGTTCAAAACTTTGCACATCTCTATAATTCAGATAATGTTAAATATAATACCATTGTACTTGATATTCTCTCTATTTTGATAAATTAGAAAGTTGCCTGACAAATTGAACGTAGATTTGATTTTGTTTTCCAACACAACTCTAGTTTAGCAAAAATGATATGTTTGCTTATTATATTTTATTAAAATATGTTCATTTATTTAAAATAAAAATAATTTTGTGGATATTATAAATATGAAAGAAAAATTTAATTTTTTATAAAGTTTTATTAAAATTTTATAACTTTTTTATCATTCTTTAAATTTTTAAGATTATAAATATTTAGAAGGATAACATTTTTTTTTTCCATTTTTTTTTGGATGGGTTTACTAAATGTACACTTGTCAATTGAAGTACAATTATTATTATTATTATTTTCCTTGAAGGTTGGATGATTATATGCCATTCCAAAAGAAATTGTTCTCTTCTATATTTTCTACGTTATTTCCATTGTGTATGTATTTGTTTTGAATGTTGTCGTGTTTGCTTGATTAGCTTGCATTCATAGGTTTTAAAACATTGTTAGATGCATGTTAAATTTTGGGCATGCTGCCCTTTGTTCATTTTATTTGCATTAGGGCATATTAATCCATTTTTAACAGGTTGGGTATTTTACAATTGGTATCAGAGCAAATTTCGAGCAAATTTCGTTTTTGTTGGTAATGGGTACTTTACAGTTGGTATCAGAGCAAAAAAAAATTTGCTAGTAATGAGTACTTTACAATCTCATGATAAATTCTAAAATTTAGCCCATGGAGGAGTAAAACACAATTTCCTCCAACTAATTAGTCTAAAACAACAATAAAATTAAGTGGTTAAGCTACAAGTTCAATGATCAAGATCAAACAACACCCAAAGAGTGGGGTGTCACCACTAAATAAGGAATGAAGTGGCTCCAAGATGCAACATTGGCCTCAAAAGTATGTGGATGCTCACCCGACTCCTCATCATGTGCAAGTCAAGATCTCCAAGTCTACTCCAAGTGGATGTATGGGGTTCCAAAGTAAAAAATATATCCCTCGCAATCATGAGTAAAACCCTATAAAAAGAGGGGTGGCCCTTCCAAGTTAGCTCCAAAATCATGTGTTAAGCAACAATATCCTATCAAATATGCAATACAAGGCTTCCTAGGATCCTCCAATGTGGGCACATGGGTTTTCAAAGTGACAATGCTCAACAAGTAATGCAATGACCCCCAAAAGTGGATGATCTTCTTAAAATCAACTCTGTAAGCCATGTATGATCTTCTTAAAATCAACTCTATAAGCCATGTATGATGTCTCCAAGGGAAAGTATTGCTCCTCAAACCAAGTGAATCGCACCTCAAGCCATGGGAAGGGGGAAATTAAGTCCACACATGCCAAATAAATCCCTCCAAGCAAACTCCAAGATGGGCATCCCTTCAATTCAGGGTGCATATGCCTCAAAATGAGTGAATAAGGTGAGATCTCAAAAATCTAGAATGTGGCAGGGCATGGGAATCCTCAATGCATGAAGAATAGCTCAAAATAGTTTTGACCTATGCCTTGGGAACCGTGAGATGCCTCGATAAGTGTGAACTACCTTGGGAACTATGCATTGCATTGGAAACTGTGAAAATGTCCCAAAAATATGAAGGAAGATAAAGCCATGCCCAAACCCTAAGGGGATTCAATGAAGAGACTACACATCATAAGATATTACATTACTTGATCAACAAATCTACCATCAAATCCATCATCAATGTCCATCAAAACAATTAGGTGCCCCAATTGTCCAATGCTGAAAAATGCAGGGGCTAATAAAATGAGAGGTAACACACTGCTAATTGAAATTTGATAAAGAGATAGGTATGTGGTGGGGGCCAAAATTCTATTGATCTGTTGAAAGAATTGAAGGAGGAAGTGTGGGGTTTTTTGTAGGTGCAAAAAAAGTAAACTCTTGGAACTGGGTCTGAAGGTGGACTCGGTAATCTCTCTAGTCTCTCAAAATTCTAATGTTGGGAATCTTTCATGGGTGGCATTATAGCCTTCTTCTAAATTGGACTCTTCTACATCTCTAGAACCCCAAGGTGATAGACGTTCAAGTCAACTTCTCTCCAAGTTAGAAGGTGGGACCATTTAAATGACACTTGCCACAAGCACCAATCAAAAGATGACATGTGTCAAGAGAATCCCAACTTGAAAGCTCGGGTGATCCTACTTTTTTTAAATTTCAATATGCAATGTTTTATCGGGTAGTATTTCTTTTGGGATAGTTTGTACAATAATATAGCTACCTTGTTTTTCATATAATAGTTTGAACATGTACTAGCACGACTTTTTTGTTTCAATAATAACATTGTTTGGCAAGGATTATCGCCCTCCTTTTGGATTGTATTACAACGTTGTACAAGTCGGTCACAATCTTTTTCTAATACAATGTATCCGTTACTATAAAAAAAAATTAAAAAAATTAAAAATAAAAACTCATATATAGCATGCTAATTGTAAGATACAACATAACTCGATTGGTTATCCCTTTTTTAAGTTAATATGTCACGCTCCTCCAAATACAAATGTAGTTCCTTAATTCAAGACACATTATCTTCAATTCAAATCAATTTGATATGATCCAATCACATCAAATGTTGTTCAAGTTGAATAACCTGAGCCTCGTTGAATTTGGACAATAGATTCTTGTGAGTGATCAACACATCTATCACGAAGATCCATAGTTAATGATATGAAACTGTAGTTCTTGCCTCCTTAGGTTTGAAGAATAGCTTTTTACAAGTGTTCAACACATATATCACCAATATCCATACTTCATGATATGAAACTACAATTCTTTCAACATACTTGCCTATGAGTCCCTGAGATTCGTCTCTTTTTTAAACATTTTTTCCTTTTTATTATCATTTTTGGTAGCAATCTGCCTCAAATCGTGGCTAAGAAGCACATCCACAATTTTTGCCTCCCATTTATTATAATAGTCTTGCCCTATAAGCTAAGTTCATAATTAATGGACTCCATGATGAAATATAAGCAAAGAATCACATTTTCGAAAAGAAAAATGTCCAAGAAAAGAATGCCTTCTCTCTTAGGGATCTCCTAAATTTTAAAAAACACTACAAATGTACTTATTACCTTATATAAAATAGTATGCTACCTTTATATGTGTGTTGGGGGAGTGGAATCTTGATAACTTTAATAAAATTTTCACTGTTTGTTTCCCATCCAAAGGAACTTGAAACACCTCTTCCTTGTTTTTTCAAACATACCCACCGATATATAGGTCATAGAGTGCCAATACATCAGAATGGCTTCCAGTGCAAATTTTACAAAAGCCATCAAGATTCCCATATATATATGACCTATATATCGGTGGGTATGTTTGAAAAAACAAGGAAGAGGTGTTTCAAGTTCCTTTGGATGCGAAAAAAGATGGAATCCCCTAGGTGAAATGGGAAAGAATAGCTAAGCCAAAGGTTTATGGATGGTGGGGACTCGATAATATATATACCATTTTGGAAAGACCTTGCTACAAAAGAACCTATGGAAACTTGGTGAATAATGATGGTTTATGGCATAGGGTAGTACTTCAAAAATATCTTCACCCTTTCCCTTTTGAGGAATGGATAAGGTTTACTACAAAATCAGTGACTAATGCTGGAATTATTGAGAAAGCTCTCGATGTGGTCCTTTCCACTAATAGGGAATTGGCTTGACTGGAAGGTGGGTAATGGTAGCAAAGTGAGATTTGGGATTGGTCATTGGGTTGGATGTGTTTTCCAATGTACACTACCACAACCATTAATGAATAAAATGCACCTTCAAGGGGTTTATTATCTAGCAGAGGTTGCAGATCCACTTACTACATCTGTGTAGCACCAAGGATGGATAAGTGGTGACAGGACAGGAAGCCATAAATCATAATGCATATGTTCAAAGGCTCCCTCAAAATCCCACAAAGATAAATCCAAATGAAGATTCAATGGTTTGGTAAAAACATGTCGCTATAAGACAGTGAAATGCAAATTTGGAGTATAAGGCTAAGCTTTTGGGGGAGATAGACCAAGAAAACAAAATATGGGTTGAAAAAACTCAGAAAAATCAATGCTCCTTTAGAAACAAGAATATACATGTGGTTGACTATTGCTAACAAGGTGCTAACTTGGGACGTGTTGTAAAGGAAGGCTTGACAAGGACCATGGCACTGTTCATTATGCAAAAAGGATGGGGAATCCATCAATCACTTACTAGTTCAATGTCCTTTCTCTCGGTAAGTATGGACTAATGCTTTAAAGTTGATTGAAGGTAAAGGGGGGATGGTAGGAAGCAACATTGACTAAATGTATAAAAAATCGGTTTAATAACAAAGCATTAGAGTACACAGCCTTGCCTTTAGTTAATTATTGGGGGCTTTGGCTATCAAGAAGTTTTGAAACAAGGACATGAAATACCTTCTTTCCAGGTTCGTCACCAAATAACCACCATTTTTTACGGGAACAAGTCTGTGATAAAACTGAAATCTTCTAAGGACATTATGTTAATGTTTTATGCCATTATTATAGTTCTTTGCATTTCAATAGATAAGAGCAACATAAGAACAAGATCACTGAGAAATACACATTCACAAGAGACACAACATTTATCCTGGGAAACCCTCTAGGGGAAGAAAACCCAGCAAAAACTTTCTTATCATAAATTGTCAATACAATGTCGAGATAACTCAAACCAATACAGAAAGTCTTCCCCAAAAGATGTGCCACTCTTTCCCTCTCTCCAACTGGTAAGTCGCAACTTGTCTCTTAGAAAATGAGCAAGTGTGTTGTGTGTCAAAGTGAGGCGCTAGCCTCTCTATATATACAAGTCTGGCACGTGTGAAGTGTCTTCACTGGCAGGGTTGACTTCTCACTCTGGGTGAGTAAACCCACCTTTATTATATTTCTAGGTCTCAATAATAACTGTTGGGGCCGACTTCTTATTCTGCCTATTACAATTGTTTGTTGACCAATCCGCAAAAGAGGATTTGGTCCTAATACAATAACCGACATGATCAATCCACAATGGGGATTGATCCTATGAATAATATAACAATAATAATAAGAATACTCTTTGCAATTACATTATTTCAACACTCCCTCTTAACAAGAAGGGTATTCTTCAACAGCATCAGGCGAGAGAGGTCTGCATCATCAGTGGCATCAGGAGGATAGTATCGTCAATATCATCTTGGAACATTGGCTAGCATATCTACGAGTCATCGGAAGTTTTCTTCATCGGCAGCATCATCATTCTCGAAAGAATGCCATCATCATCTACATCAATATGTATCAGTAAAAAATGATACCTCATCACAGCACTAGGCTGGCACATCACAGTGCTACATTGGCTCAATGTCACAGCTAATAAGCTGGTAGCTCAGTGTCAGACACATCTTGTTTTACGTCTAACAACTAGGTTAGAAGCAAGGTATACATCATCTTTCTTTACGTCTAACAACTGGATCAGAAGCAAGGAATCATCTTGCTTTACGTCGAACAACTGGGTCAAAAGCAAGGAACACATCATCATCTTGCTTTACGTCTAACAACGAGGTCAAAAGCAAGGAATCATCTTGTTTTACGTCTAACAACTGGGTCAGAAGCAAGGAACACATCATCATCTTGCTTTACGTCTAACAACGAGGTCAGAAGCAAGGAATCATCTTGCTTTACGTCTAACAACTAGGTCAGAAGCAAGGAACACATCATCATCTTGCTTTACGTCTAACAACGAGGTTCGAACCAATGAATCATCTTGTTTTATATCTAACAACTAGGTCAGAAGCAAGGAACACATCATCATCTTGCTTTATGTCTAACAATGAGATCAGAAGCAAGGAATCATCTTGCTTTACGTCTAACAACTAGGTCAGAAGCAAGGAACACATCTTCATCTTGCTTTACGCCTAACAGCGAGGTCAGAAGCAAGGAATCATCTTGCTTTACGTCTAACAGCGAGGTCAGAAGCAAGGAATCACACATCATTTTGTTTTACGTCTAACTGCGAGGTCAGAAGCAAGGAATCATCTTGCTTTACGTCTAACAACTAGGTCAAAAGCAAGGAATCGCACACTCCCCCTTTCAGGGAGGGTCCTTTCGGACTATACCAAGCTTATCTTGAAAGTGTTCAAACTTTACACGAGATAGAGGTTTGGTCAACACATCAACAACATGTTCATCCGTGCTGACATATAGGAGCTTCAAGGCTCCTCTCTGTACCATGTCACGGATGTAATGATAGCAAATCTCTATGTGCTTCGACCTGTCATGAAATACAAGATTCTCTGTCATTTTTATGCAGCTCTGGTTGTCACATAGGATCGTGGTTGCTTCCATTTCTAGGTCAAATAAATCGGTTAGCAACTTTCGAAGCCATATAGCTTCGCAGCTAGCAGAACATGCGACAATGTACTCTGCTTCCACTGTGCTGAGAGCAATACTGGATTGCTTCCTACTTTTCCATGAGATCATGGCTGATCCCAAACTGAAACAGCATCCGGAAGTGTTTTTTCTGTCAGCAACGCTTCCTGCCCAATCTGCATCAGTATATCCACTCAATGTAAAGTTGTGATCTCCATCATAGTTGAGACCATAATCTATTTTACCTTTAAGGTGCCTCATCACATGTTTTGCAGCCACTAGGTGAACACGTCTGTGCTCTACCAGAAACTAACTCAAGGTGTTCACTGCAAAACAAATGTCTGGTCTGGTGTTCGTCAGGTACATCAGTGATCCAATAATCTGTCTGTACAGTGTGGCATCAATCAAATC
>JZKD02S2426425.1:906757-920317 GCA_000966675.3 Picea glauca
GCTACATACTTCCCCTGCCCGAGAAATATGTGACCCTCCTCCTGCCATACCTCCATACCCAGAAAGTAGTGCATCAATCCGATATCACTCATCTCAAACTCTGATGCAAGTCCCACCTTGCACTCAGCTATGAGATCATGGGCTGCAGTAATGAATAAATCATCCACATACAAAATGAGAATGAGCGTGTCCTCGCCCCTAATGATGAAATAGAGGTTCGGATCAGCATCGCTCTTCTCGAAGCCCATCTGAAGCAAATAAGTATCAATGCGTGAATACCAAGCTCGGGGAGCTTGCTTCAGACCATATAGTGCCTTCCTTAGAAGACACACGTGAGTCTCCCTGTCACTCACCTCAAACCCATGTGGCTGCTCTATGTACACCTCCTCCTCAATAAAGCCATTCAGAAATGCGGTTTTCACATCCATCTGGTGAATGCGCCAACCCATCTCTGTTGCTATGGCAATGATAGTCCTGATAGAAGTGTATCTCGCAACTGGTGTGAAAGTCTCGTCATAGTCGACTCCCTCAATTTGTGAGAAGCCTCGTGCCACAAAACGGGCCTTGTGTTTCTCAACGCTGCCATCTGCAGTAATCTTGGTCTTGTACAACCACCTGGAAGTCACAAGTGACTTCCCCACTCGCCTCGGAACCACATCCTAGACATCATTGCGCACAATGGAGTCATACTCCTCTACCATGGCCTCTCTCCAAACCTGATGGTCCACTGCCTGAGAAAAAGTCTGTGGCTCAGTATCCCTGATACTCGTCACTAGTGCCAAATATGCTCCCAATCTGACTGGTGGCCTGCTCTTTCTGATCTGGCTCTTGGGCTCCCCTACATTCTCCTTGGCCTCCTTCAGGGTCTCCTAAAACCATCTAGGTCTCCTCTTCCCTGAAGTGGTCAACGGAGAAGTAAGGTCTCTCTGCCCAAGAGTGACTGCCTCAGGACTCGTCTCAACACTCTAAAATCCTGAAGTCTGTGCCCCATCTGATTGAACATGCTCTGACTGTGACCCTGAAGATGTGCATGGTGACCCTGTCACACCTGATACTGGTGTACTCGAAATCTGAGGTTGTGCTCCCTCTGAGACTGCAATCGACGACTCTGCATCATCCTCAACTCCAACTCTCAACTCAAGAGATCTCGCAAAAGCCCTATCCTCCTCAAATCTGACATCTATGCTCACCACCACTCTCCTAAGTGGCGGAATGTAGATGTGATAGGCTTTCGACACCTCTGAGTATCCAACTAGAATCCCCTGCTGGGTTGTGGGGTCTAGCTTTGTCCTCCTCTCTGAGGAGACATGAGAGAAAGTCAAGCACCCAAAGATCCTGATGTGCTCGACATCGGGCCTCCTACCAGTGAAGGCCTCCTCAGGAGTCATCTTCCCCAATATCCTGTGGGGGCTCCTATTCTACAAATAAACTACAGTAGCACATGTCTCTACCCATAAGTACAAAGGCAAACTCTGATCATGCAGCATGGATCTTGCTGCACCGGTAATGGCCCGGTTCGTCCTCTCGGCAACCCCGTTCTATTGGGGGTTGTAGGGTACGGTCATATGACTTCTAATGCCATGTTGGGCACAAAAGTCTACAAACTGTCTCGAGGTATACTCTCCCCCGTTATCCGACCGCAAGACTTTGATCCTCTTTCTCGATTGGTTCTCCACAAGAGCTATGAACTCTTGGAACCATGTGAAGACCTCACTCTTGGCCTTCAAGAAATAGATCCAAGTCTTCTTCGAGTAGTCATCAATAAATGTGAGATAGTACTCACAACCACTCAAGGACCTCTGAGTCATGGGCCCACACACGTCCGTATGTACTAAATCCAGTATCCCAGCTAACCTGGTGTCACTGCTGAGGAACGATACCTTGGTAAACTTACCAAGCGCACACCCTCTGCAAACATCCTGATGCTCTATGTTGATCCGTGGCACTCCGGTGACAACCTCTTTCAGTCCTCCAAGAGCCCCATGATGTAGGTGGGCCATCCTGCAATGCCATAACTCACATAACTGTCTGTTGTTGTCGCTACTAGTTGCCAATGCATAAAGTGGCTGAAAAAGCAATCTGAACAGTTTCTCATCCCTCGCTCCAATCACCTGTCCTGAGGCTAGTGAAGACCCCCGAGGATGAATCAGTACCTCGGTGCCTCTTAATGTCACCTCAAGACCTCTATCCTAGAGGGTGGAAACTGAAATCAAATTATTCTTCATCCCAGGGACATAAAGAATGTCCATGAACGATATAGGTGGCAAGCTATCTCTCTGAAAGGTAATTGTGCTAATCCCAGCAACTCTGACCACTCTGTCATCTCCAAGAGAAATCTCTATCCTGACCTCGGTGTCTCTGAGATCAGAAAAATGCTCTCGAACTCCAGTCATATGGCTCGAAGCCCCGCTGTCAATATACCAGATACTGGGTGTCGTCTCAACTGAAGTGCAGCATATAAGAAAAGCACTCTCTCTCTGAAACTGTGTCTAAAAATCTGCCTCCTCTGTTGTAGCTGCGGTACCACCCTTCTTCTTCTTCTTGTTCGGACACTGTCCAGCGTAGTGCCCGAACTTCTTACAAACAAAGCACTTCACTTTGCTCATATCTCTCCTCTGACCACTGCCCTAGCCACTGCTTCTCTCTCCTCCACTCCCCTGTGGTTGGCCCCCAAACATGGGACCTTGCCGACCCCCTCGGTCGGCCTTCTTCTTGTCCTTTGTCCAAAGAGCAAGATCCTCCTCACCCTAACCAATCTGTTGTTGTTGTTGCTACCGCTGTCCAGAAGCCTCGGCTGCAAGCCTAATCTCCTCCTGGACGAAATCATCCCACATCCTCTCCCATGCAGGCATGACCTCCCTGGCAACTATGCCACGTACAAATGGACCCCACAGTTTGGTGAAGCTATTCATAGCTTACCTCACCAAAGAGTTAGGATCAACAACCTCTCCGACGGATCCAAGCTCGTCTCTTATCTGAGTGTAACGACCAAGGAATGAAGTTACCGACTCATCCTTGAGCATGCGAATGCCCCTAAGTCGGTCATGAAGAACCATCTTCCGGTTCTCATTGGACCGCTCATACAACTTGCATAGTGATGCCCACATCTCATATGCACAGGCCTTCCCCATCAAATAGGGTGTGATATGGTCACGAACTGCGTCACAAATAGTCCTCTTCGCCTTGTTGTTCATTTTCCTGAACTCTTCCACCAAGACGGGAGCAGTGACAGGAATGGGGGGAACAACGGCCTCGACTATGTCCCATAGCTCAAGGTCCTCCAAGACAAAGACCATCCTCGCCTTCCAAGGCGACCAATTGCTAGCCCCAGCTAGTTTGTCCTCAACTCGCATCTGAGATGCTGACATGTCTGCCAAAATGCAAATCCCAACTGATGCTCACACTGCCAAGGAAAACACTGTCTCACACTTGTCAACACAGGTGTGAAAAGAGACAAGTGTAATCTGACCTCACTCCTAACAAAATAGGTGTGAAAAGAGGTCAAGTCAAATCGGCCTCACTCTTACTGTGTAGGTGTGAAAAGAGACTGATGACAAGTGTCGAAAACTGCCCAACTGTCATCTGCAAAAATCTGTCCTCTAACAACCACCAAATGAGTCAATGGCTGTCCACAAAATTCTGTCAAGAAGATGTATATGACAGCCAACAAAATACTGTCCCAACTGCTCAAAATTTCAGCCACCTTAACTCTAATACCATGAAGATTTCCAGGTCCTATCAAACTTGCCTACTGGGTTTGTCTTTGACCACGGATAGGCTCTAAGTTTCAACTGTCTGAAAAAGTATTTGTTGTTGTTTTATAACAGCCAACAGTCCAAGAACTTCTTGCTGATTTGTTATGGTTATATTTGCGATTTTGGGTGCTCTTGCATGTAGTTTTAGTAACCAAAAAATAGTACATGCATTCCAAAATAAATACAACACACCTAAAGATCTTTACAGCTGAAAATAAACAAATCTAAGAGACTAACACATGCATTTTTGTACACAGGTATTTTTGGTCAACATGACCCTGGATAAAACCCCCCCGGGGAAAACCAGTTTGGAATATACATGTATATATGAGGAAAGCAAAAGGTGGAATACAGCAAGTACAATATATAATGGAACCTGATACAATAGCAGCTCGATCTCACTGCAATCTGATGGCTAGAAGTCCTCCCACAATTGATGCGTCTCAATCTGGCAATGCGCCCTCCTCAGAAGGGAAACCTCTCCACTAAATAAACAAGGCTAGATGACGCAAGCCTCCCTCCATGAAAGCTAGCACCCAAGCTCAAGCATCCTCATGCAACAAACCTCATGCTCATCCTCCAAGTCTTCCTCTCACAATGAACAAATGAAGAATGAATGCCTCCTTCACCCTTTGCGCCCCTTTTTGACATCCAAAAAGAAACCTACAATATGAATGGTGGAGATCATCTCATCTCCCATCTAATCAATGGTTGAGATCTCCCCAAAAACATCTAAATCAATAACCCACTTTGGGTTAAGTTTCGTAAGTCCACTTTATGTCTCTAATTCACCCACTTTGTGAATTAATAGTCATTTTAGGCATAAATGACTAAATTTCACTTTTGATTTAAAACTCCTAAGTCAAAGTGAAATTAGACAAAAGTACAAGGTACAAAGTGTAATGTCCATCCCACATGTGCTAAGGAGGTCACAAGCACATGGGGAACACCTAAGGAGGTCACAAGCACACGGGGAACACCTCCCAAGGTACAAAACTCCACATTCTTCACACCAAAGAAGGACTCCATAGCCCAAGGGTTCTTGAGGCTCAAGCAAAAGGCTCCACAAAATCAAAAAAGAATCTTCCTCTCTCTCTCTTTCTTGGATTTGCATAGATAGCTAGATCAAATTTCAAGCTACTTTTACTATCTAGTGTAAGCATGCAAGATCTAGATCTACTTTCAAGTTTATTGCTAAAGCTAAGTCTAGATCTAGTTTTTATTAAGCAATTTTCTGATTTTTCTTGTTAAATTTCTAAGTAAAAAGTTGTTGTTTGCTTTTCCTTAATATCTAGTCATTTGAGTGTTCTAATTTTCTGTTTTAGGACAGCGAACAGAAAGTACTCGAAAAAGGACTTACTTAGCTTCTTTAAATTCCTAAAAAAACTAGAAAAATTGTCTTTTGTAGTGCATAAAAATTTTGTGAAAAGCCTTATAAAAGATTCTTCTTTTTATTTTGTGTTTGCATGTCATTTTCTGTCAATACTAATAACTCTTCCTTGCTGGTTTTTAGCAGGTCCGTCTTAGTACAAGGGAGATTTTGACCTCTTCGGACCCAAGATTGAAGATCTTTCACTCCAAGACTCGACTCTTGAAAACCAAGACTCAAGGAGTCTTTTTTGTAATAGTTAGTTTAGCAATTGATCAAGTTCTATAAGGATCCAAAATAAAAGGCTAAAGAGAAAGAAGAAAAAAAAGTCATCCTCTCAAAGTTGTAATAGGTTAATAAAAGCGGGCCTTTGGCACCCAATTTCTTCATCTCCTTTAGGGGGATTGGTGGTGTTGTGTCTTTTTTGTTTTCCTGGCAAGTTTTTATTGTCTTATCTTCTAAAACACAAAGCTAAAAGGAATTCACATCACCTAAACCTATTTAATAAAATCAATCACAAGAAGTTAGATTAGTTTTATTTTTCATAGAACACTAATTGCTAGAATAGTTCATTTTTTTTGCAAATATATTGGAATAAATCTCAGTTGCTCAATTGTGTATGTAATCCCACTGCTACTTTCGGGTGGCTTTCGAGACCCAGAAACGGATCTGAGCAATGCATGTTAGTATTAAATAGGGAAATCCACTTTGTTGCGCTATTCGTCTAAGACCTCTGCATTTGAGTGGATTGTGTTAAGTCAGGGGGGATACTCATTAATGAGATTCGTTCTCTCTTATTTTGGACCTACGGCACACCCAATCGGTACGTCTCTAAGATATCTTCTCTTATTTGGCGATTAAAGCGGGCCAAATACACTATTGCACACAAAGAGTCGGGTCCCCGACTTGAATCCCCACTTCACGGTTTCGAAGACTTGCTTAAATTTTCCAAATCTCGTAATAAAATTCTCAAGATAAAATAAACGCAGCATTTTCATAACATCACATTTACTTTCTGGCACTGATCTTCATTTTATCTATTTCGTCAGTTTTATCTTTATTTCAAATCGTTCAAGTTATTTCCCTTTGAAGCACGTGGTGAATGAGTAACTTTTAATGAGTTTTTCACAGGGTGTATCCTTTTGAATCATTTATGTTGCTAATATAAGTCTTGTTATTTCATAATAAACTCCTAGAATAACTTTGCTTTCAAACTTCATAGATTAAAAGCCTTAGATTATTTTCATAGGGACTACCCCCCTTGGCTTCGCTAGGAGTTGGCCTAAAAGGAGGAGTCGAGGATCAAATGACAGCACCTTGACTCGAGACTTGGCCCCAAGGACACACTAAGTGGATTGAAGATTTCTTCCACAATAGCCCAAGTGTGTATAAGGCGACAACATTTTGGCGCCGTTGTCGGGGATAAATCTTTCTATTCCCGAAATACGACCTTGTTTTCCTTGTTGTTTGCTTTACTTAGTTTTTGATGCTTGTTGTTTATCAGATTTAGATTCAATCATCTGGCGACTCTATTAAATTCCAATTTGACTAGGTATTCTACAAGAAGGAATTCAGAAGGCTTAGTTGTCTTCATTCATGAACCTGAACAGGTTTATAGAAGGAGGTTAGCCAAAGCATCTTCTCGTAGAATCCTTAGCCATTTAGGATTTGAGTCCATTTCTGATATCCACTTGCTTTTTGTTAGTGATAGTTTTATTTCAGAAATGGCAATTTATGATCCTTGTGGTTTTTCTGCAATCAATAATTACCCTCATGCTATTCCCAAAAAGGCAATCGAAAAATTACCAAGTTTTCAAGAAAACAATGCAATAAATGCTAAAACACATATTAAATCTTTCATGAGGTGTACTAATAAATGGTGTGTTGCACATGACCACGAAGATGTAAAAATGAAACTTTTTGTTCTTTCCTTAGAAGATGATGTTTCAGACTGATACAAAGACATGTCAAACAACAAGTTCAAGACATTAAAAGATCTCTTAGATGCCTTCACTGAGAAATGGGGGGAGAAAAGAGATCACTGTCACCTGTTGGCAGCCCTCAACACAATAAGAAAGAATGAGAACGAAACTATGGATGAATTTAACAAAAAATTCAATGAATTAGTTTCAAGCATGCATACAGATATCAAGCCTCCGGATAACACCATCTTGATCTACTATATTGAGGCATTTGGTGGGGAAATGAGGTATCAACTAAAAGATAAGGAACCCGCCAACCTTAAAGCAGCTCAGGATATAGCAATAAAGATTGACAAAAATATGCAAGCTTCAGGAAAGTCAAATCTTTCAGGTTTCACAAGGGGTAGTTCTTCTAGGCAGACAAAGTCGAAAGAGAAAGCTGCAAATCCTGATAATAAAGAGCCTAATTTCGACCCTTTCAGAAATGGTAAAAAGAATGGAGGCAACTCATGCTACTCAGCTTAGTGCTTTGCAAAATAGGTCGATAGCTATGGAGAGGTCTCAGTCTTAGAATAATAGATTCCAACCTAGACCTAATAATGATAGGTGGCAAAAGAAAGGTCCTCCTCAAGATCAAAGGCCACCTAATCAGTTGGAATCCAATAATGTGGTAAATGAAGAAATACCACCCTTTTGTAGAGCGTGTGAAGATTTTCATGAAGAGTCTACCTGCCCAATCTTTTGTCAAATAAATGAACAATGCCTTCCTTCAACAAACAAATTTGTGGGACAATCAAGAAACTCTAATCACATAAACAACTTTGGTGAAGCTCACCCCTTATCAATGGACTATTGGGTTCTAATGCAAGAAAGAAGTGAGCAAGCCAATGAGGTGGTTGAAGAGTTTGACAATGTTACAAAGCTAAATGGACATAAGCCCACAAATGAGCAGATTTTGTAAATGGCCAGGCATAAGGGAATAGTCTACCAAAAGAAAGGGAAAGATGGAACAAACAAGTCTCAAGCTAACTTTCCCAAGGTAACTACGACTCCAACTACTCCAATTATTGATCTAACTGTTGATTTAGGTAATTGGATTTCAAATGCAAAAGTCTTGGTTACAGTGTCAGATCTTTTGAAGATACCTTCACAGAAAGAAAAACTTCTCCAAGCAATAAACGTTCCAAATAATAAATTGGTTGTAAAAAAATCAAGAAAAAGTAAAGGAACATCATGAAGATCCTCCAGTGGTTTTGACTAGCAGAGATAGAACCAAAGAAGGAAATCATCCCTTCTTTGTGTCCTTAGAAATAAATGATCAGTGGTTACATAATTGCATGTATGATTCTAGTGCTTCATCCAATATCATTACTAAGGGAATTATGCAAAGATTGGGCCTTAAAGTTACAAGGCTTTATCACAATGTGTGTGCCATGGATTCCAGGGAAATTGAAACTCATGGAATTATCATATAGATTTGCCAGTCAAGCTAGCTTTCCGCCCAGATTTTGCTTTCAAAATGAATGTGCTTGTTATTGATGTGTCGGATGCTTGGGGAATGCTTCTCTCTAGAAAATGGGGAGCTCACATGCGGAGCTGCCTAAATATCAATTTAACTTTTGCAACTATTCCATACCCTCCTCCATCCACTGAGAATTTCAAGCTCTTTAGAGAAACAGAAAGAAAGTATCATATTGAAGATCCTAAAGAGCCATTCAATAAGTTCTTATGCCAAATGTCTGACATGGGTAATTTTTCTATATGTTTTAACTTCCTAGCACCAGCTGAAGAAAGATTCAAAGATGAAAAAATAAGTAATAAAGCTTGGAAGATGAACATTGATGGAGCCCACTCAAGATCAAGCAAAGGGTCAGGGATTGTCTTAAAGTCTCCAACTGGAAAAACTTATAAGTTTTCATTCAGACTTGAGTTTGATGCAACAAACAATGTGGCCGAGTATGAGGCACTTTTGCTTGGTTTGGAAATTGCTAAGGATATGGGTGTCAAAGGTGATTCAGACTTAGTAATTCTTCAAGTCAAAAATAAATATGCATGCAAAAGTGAGAGGTTGAGAAGGTACAGAAAGGCCATTTGGGATACTATAGAGCTCTTTGATGCTATAGATCTCATTGCAATCCCTAGAGATCAAAACAGCTTGGCTGACAGTTTGGCAGTAGCAGCTTCAACCATCCAACCCTCAGAAGATCTAATAAAAGGAAAAGGAAAGTTGGAAATAATCTTTAGGCCTTCAATCCCAGACAATATTGATCATTGGCAAGTTTTCAAGGATGATGAATAAATCTTAAGGTTCATCCATAATATTCAGGAATTCTCAGGTTTCAATGTCAGTTACAAAGAGGAGGGAAAAGATTATGTTGATGAAGATAATCCAATAAAAAATCCAGTTCCTAGAGGAATAGCTTCCTTAGAAAATATTTTTGACATGCATGATATGTATAAAAAGAAAAAAGTAGTAAAGTCTGGCAGTTATATTGAAATAAACATTGGGAGAGAGGAAGTCCCAAGGTTCATAAAAATTGAAAAATGAACTTCTGAAAAGGAAAGAAAGGAATTAATAAGTCTGGTCCAAGAGTATAAGGATGTATTTGCCTTCACATATGATGAGCTTAAAGCCTATAAAGAAGATGTGTTTCAACAAACTATCCCCCTCAAGGAAGACACAAAGCCTTTCCGCCAAAAACTTAGGTGAATAAATCATAAGTTAGCACCATTGGTTCAAGCTGAACTTAAAAAGATGTTGGATGCTGGCATCATTGCTCCAACAAGGCATTCTTCATGGTCTTCTAACTTAGTTGTTGTTAGAAAGAAAAATGGGGGAATAAGATTATGCATTGATTTCAGAAATTTAAATCTAGCATGCATTAAGGACAATTACACCGTACCCAACATGGAGACCCTACTGCAAAGGGTAATTGGTTCTAAGATTATGTCCATGTTGGATGGCTTCTCTGGTTATAACCAAGTGTTGGTGAGGAAGGAGGATCAAAATAAAACAACCTTCGCCACACCTAAGGGCACTTTTGAGTACTTAAGGATGCCTTTTGGCCTACTAAATGCGGGTGCTACCTTTCAGAGGGCCATGGATTTTGCCTTCCATGAGTTAATGGGCAAAATCATTGAGATCTACCAAGATGACTTGACAATTTTTTCAAAAGAAAGATCAGATCATATAAGTCATCTTAGGCAAGTGTTTGAAAGATGTCGAAAGTATGGCATCTCTTTGAATCCGGCCAAGTCTATTTTGGGTGTGGAGGAAGGCAAGTTCCTAGGTCACATCATAGCAAAGGATGGGGTAAAGATTGATCCTCAAAGGATTGACGCCATAAAGAAAGTCCCTTAACCCCCAACCAAGAAAGCTCTTCAATCTTTTCTTGGACAAATCAACTTTGTCAGGTGGTTCATTCCAAACTTGGCCGAGGCAATGAAGCCTCTACTCAAATTATTGAAAAAAGATGTTAAATTTGAGTGGACTGATGAAGGAAGGAAGGCCTTAAAAAACATTAAGGACTCAATTGGCAAATCTCTTGTGTTAATTAGTCCGAATTATTCAAAAGATTTTCAAGTCTTCTCCTTCGCTTCGGAGGATACTATAGCAGGGGTCTTGCTCCAGAAAAATCAAGAGGGTCAGGAGCAACCCATTGCTTTCACGAGTAAGGCATTGCAAAATTCTGAGCTTAACTATACTAGTATGGAAAAGCAAGCATATGCCTTGGTCAAGTCCCTTAAGCATTTCCGAGTCTATATAGGATATTCAAGGGTTGTGGGGTATGTACCTCACTCAACAGTAAAAGATATCCTTGGGCAACAGGATTGCTTGGGGGTTAGAGGAAAGTGGGTCTCCAAGATTCAAGAATATGACTTAGAGATAAAACCCACAAAGTTAATCAAAGGTCAAGGATTGGCTCAGATGCTAACTGAAGGGAATGAACAAGCTTTGGACCTGGTTTGTCAAAACAGTCAATCTAGGCCAGCCTTGTCATTCGAACTTCAGAAGTTAGAACAACACCAATGGTATGTTGATCTCATTTTCTTTCTTTCAAAGCTCACATGCCCAAGTCATTTGATTGGTCATAAAAGAAGGGCATTGAAGCTGAAAGCAGCTAAGTATTGTATCATTCAGGATGGATTGGGGTGGAGGAACCCCAATAGGGCGATACTTAGGTGTGTTGATGAGCTAGAGTCCAAGAGACTTTTGGTTGATTTCCATTCAGGATTTTGTGGTGGGCATTTCGCGGCTAAAACTATCGCCCTCAAAATTCTCAGAGCAGGTTATTATTGGCCAACCATTTTCTCAAATGTTCATAAAATGGTCAGGGGTTGTCAGCAGTGTCAGTTGTTCACAGGGAAGCAAAATCTAGCAGCCTTGCCTCTTCAACCAATAGTAGTCGAAGTCCCTTTTCAGCAGTGGGGACTTGATTTCATCGGTCAGTTTAAGGATAATTCAAGCAATGGTTATACTTTGATAATTATGACAACTGATTATTTTACTAAGTCGGTAGAAGCAATGCCCACTAAGTCAATAATCGACAAAGTGGTCATGGATTTTCTTGAAGATAAGATTATCACAAGGTTCGATGTGCCTGCCAAGATAACAACCGATAATGCCAAGGCCTTCAGTTCAACAGAATTGTCCTCATTTTGTTTCAACTATGGCATTATGTTGTCCCACTCTTCAAACTATTATCCCCAAGGAAATTGTCTTGTTGAATCCAGCAATAAGAACTTAATGAATATTCTAAAGAAAATTGTGGGGGATAATAAGAGGTCATGGGACAACAAGATTAAGTTTGCTTTATGGGCGGATAGGATCACAAAGAAGAGTTCAACAGGAAAGAGTCCCTTTGAGCTTGTTTATGGGCTTGATACCACTTTACCGGTTCATTGAAGCTTCCAGTGTATCAGTTTGTGCAGAGGTATGGTTTGGATGATAATTTCCAGCAAAGCAGAATTGATCAGTTGGTTGAGTTGGATGAAAGCAGAAGGAAAGCATTGGATCAGAATATAAAGAATCAGGAAAAGGTAAATAAGACTTTTGACAAGTCTTCACAGCAGAGAGTTTTTCAGGAAGTTGACATAGTCCTTCTTTGGGACAAAATAAGGGAAAACCCAAGAAATCACGGAAAGTTTGACAATTTATGGACTGGTCCATATATCATTCAGAGTATAGCCGGCAAGAACTCTTTTTTTCTCAGCAGATTGGATGGTGAGAGGTTGACACTCCCAGTCAACAATCAGCTTCTCAAGTTATTCTTCAACGAAGTCATCTGATGCCCATGGGGGCATCCTTTGTATCATATTCTCTGACCCTTCTCCTTTGTATATTTTACATTTCATTTTCTGTACATAATTTATTTACTACTTTTTGTATCATATTTACATGTATATTATGATTGCAACTCATGTTTATTACTGGATTTGTATGTATATGTTACTGATGAGGCGTCGATGATGCATGTCCTTTGATTCTGGATTCTCGCATGGTCTCCTTTAGATATAAAGATCAACCACACGTCCCCACATGTAGCCAATGTTATCCACCGAGTTGTACTAGCTAGATTGGAAGATGAACCGCCAAAGACAGATGCTCAGAAGTTAGCGTTCACAGATTCAGCAGGTCTATCAGACCACCTTTTTTTCCACATTTCCATCCCTCTGGGGCATTGTAATAAATGACTTGAGCATGAAAGTTGTAAAAAACTATTGGCCACCTAAGACCTGGGCACGAGCATGTACTTTAGAGTGTTTTTTTTCACTTGTTAATTATTTATTGCCTGTCATTATAGGCGATCAATAATTTCTAAGTTTTTTAACTCAAAACTGACTCCAAAGATGGAGTATGTGTTGGTGGTTAGGCCTTGGCATGGTATGACCAATGTCTAGTGTCTAAATGTATATGAGTTCATGCTAGGACATGTCTATTGAGTCATATGGAAATTGCGCTAGGTCCCTGTTATCGCACGGTTTGTAGGAAAGGTTTGAAAGCTTGAGTTAGGGCTTGAAACCGGCGTAACAGGAGCTTCCCCACCCACTGTCACCTCGATGGGGGGCTCTTTCTATTTAGGAGGGCAAGTCCAAGGGAGACGTCCCCAAGTCAATCTGGATAAATGAAGGCTAATGAATAAAGACCAAGTCAAAGGGAAACCCTTCCACAGATTGATGCCCGGAATAAAATAGCCACAAAGGTATAACCACTGCTGATGCACCTGTTTGCGAGACAAAACAAAGACAACTAGAATATATGCTTGCAGTGGATTAGTACTTCAATAAACCAATGACTATCTTCTAATCAATATATGAGCAAATGGATAATGCTATTATTGACGAAGTCAATGATAGCCAAACTAAGCAAAGACTTATATTACTTCAATAAAGCATAACAGGCAATTAGCATTCAATGTGATCAATTTAAAACCATGTATCAAAATATCAATGCAATGTGTCAAATCAAGCTCATATAATAATGCTGCCACGTCACCTATATTGTTTCTGCAAC
>JZKD02S2426425.1:929594-949078 GCA_000966675.3 Picea glauca
CCTTTTGTGGATTGATCATGTCGGTCATTGTAATTGACCAAATCCCCTTTTGCGGATTGGTCAAACCCTAATTGTAATAAGCTAAATAAGAAGTCGGCCCCAGAATATATTAAAGGTGGTTATAACCACCCAGAAGAAGAAGTCGGACCTGCCAGTGAAGAGACACTTCCACACGTGCCAGAATTGCATAAATAAGAGAGGCCAACGCCTCATTTGAACACACACTCAGCTCACTCATCTAGTGCGCAAGTTTTGAAAGAAGCTACAGTTGTCGGTTGCCGGAAGAAGGAAGAGAGAGAGGCGTGTTGCTCAGTGTTGGATATTCTCTGTTGTCTGGTTCATTATCTTGGCATTGTATTGGCTATCTATATTAAGGAAGTTTTGCTRGGTTTTCTTCCCCTTGAGGGTTTCCCGGGATAAATGCTTGTGTACTCTTGTGATTGTGTTTCTCTCAGTGATCCTGTGTTTGCTATTGTTATCTAGTAAATTGAAAGTAACCTAATAATAGCAGAAACTTTAACACTCCATACCTTTTGGGATTTTCAGGAGTACTGACCCAAGAACGGGTTGTCCATCATTTCATGGGAAGAAGGGGTTGAAGGCCCAGAGGCTTGTAGCTGGCAAAAGATAAAAGCCAATCATGAACCTTCTAGATGCTCGCCTAGGGATCCCCGAGGACAATGAAATGTCTCTCGTAAGAAACTAATGGGACCCGTGAAAAATTACTAATACAAATGCCAATTGAGTTGGAGCATGTGTGGGCATTGTTTTTCATGCTTAGGTAGAATCCCCACACATGTTTTCAACTTGGGAAAGCATGATGTGACCAGGGTAGAGTCAAGGTGGGCACTATTTTTCATGCTTAGGTAGAAGCCCCACCTTGGCTTCAACTTGGAAACATCTTAAAAGAACAAAAAGCAATAAATGGGCTTGGAAAACGATTGCAATGAAAATGAAGGTGCAGCACACCCTCTACAAAGGCACCCATAAATGAGACACTACGATCCCTTGTATGTCATGAACCCCATGCCCAAAAGTCTTTCCCCCATCCATGTCACTTCATCCACATGACTTAGAGAAAGGTCCACTCGGGAAACATTCCTAAACTTGAGGTACAATTCACCCAATAGATCACTTTGTCAACCCTCTGATACCTAAACTGGTAAACTTGCATAAGGTCTTTGAGCACTTGTTTATTTTGATGAGGTGGTTTGAACTTTGGATGTACATGCTTAGATGGCGCTTTTATTGATTTTATTTACTCATCATGATGCATTTGACTTGAGATCCTTGGAGGGCATATTCATTGTCTTTCTAGGACCTAGTTGGTGGATAGATTTGGAAGGACAAGCCTAGCTTGGGCTTCCTTGGGGTTTGAATCCCACAAGTTGGATATCAGGGCCCACACACTAGATGATGATAACATGCTTTTGGAGGCCTAAGAGACACCTTGGAGGATCTCACCTAGCCCCTAAAAGCCAAATGACTTTCCTTTGGAGGCCAAAACGTCACCTTTGAGGGCTTGACGTCACCCTAGGGCTAGGGTTTGGTGGTGGTTGAAGACACTTGGCACGTTTTGAAGGAGGGAGCCCTTGGATCATGGAGGAGAGGCTTGGTTTGAAGACACTTGGCCTTTGGAGGCCTAGCACACTCATCTCCAACTCAACGACTTGACCTAAAGTGCCAAAATGTTGCCCCAAGAGGGTGACGTCATGTTTCAAATTATGAATTAAAAAATGTTATTTTGGCAAAGGGGCAAGGAAAAGGGAAAAGTCACCCTTATCTTGTGGTTTACCCTTTGAATGTGGACAAACTATGTTTTAGAGGATTTGTATAAATAGAGATCATCTCTATTTCATTTTATATAGCTCTCCCATTGTGAGAAGACTACATCGATTGACATTTGCGCCCTACTTGGGCAATTCTCTTTATCTCTCTTGGTTACATTATCTTGTGATGGTTTCTCTTATGCTATTGGATGGATGGATGATATGCTAGCTCTCTTGGAGGCTTGTTCTTGCTTTATGGTGGATTTTCCTTGGTGAATTAGGGTTCCATCTTGTTAATGCTTCAACTAGGTAAGGATTCCATGTTCATTGCTCTTTTTTCTTGGTTGCAAGGTTAATGTGATGATCTCTTGGGGAGTATAAGAGCATACAACCCCCTACAAGTCCATTATAATTGTTTGGAATAATCTATTGTGCAAAGGATACTAGGAGTAAAAGGGCTTACACCCTCCTAGGTTTTCCTTGTTGGTTAGGGTTTTCCTTGGGGAGTAAAAGGGCTTACAACCCCAAGGACATAACGCATCCAACTTGTTTAATCAAGAGACTCCATTTTTCCAATATAAAGGCACTAATCTTCGTGCATTGGAGAAACAAATTATTGCATTGGTAATCGTGAAAAGTTGAGATATTGAAATTGTCTTGAGTGGAACTTAACTTATATGCTATACATGTCTCTAAGCCACTAAGGCGTCTCATTTGGCCAAGAAAGTCTTACTGCTATTGCAGCTTTAATCTACAGCCATTAGGACTGCAGAAAACTCCTCATAACTTTTGATTTTACTCTCTTATCAACCGTCAGAATTTGCTAAGAATTTGTCAGCATAATCTACTAGGCCTAATGCATCTTTTGGGTGGATTTTTTGCAAGTCTTGGTGGTTGATTATCTTGCTGTAACAACTTGTTTTCTACAGCCATAAGGCTGCAAATATATCTCTGCAATACTTGTCCATAACAGCCTTACATTGATGCTAAAGTCTATGCTTTTATACTTGAGTTGTGCTTGTGTTTACTAGCTTATCTCTTGCATCATTTACTTGACTTTAGCATCTAATTTAGCAGCTCTAATAATCATTTCTTTGATGATATATATCTTTGTTGACTGCTGCAAATAGGGACAGCAAGCTTAACTTGCTTGTCCACTTAACATATAGTTTATATACTTGGTGTTTCTTGTGTCTCGATCAGATACTATCATCATCTGCAGGTACTCAAACTTCTTGGCAACCATTTGACCACTACCGAGACTCAGTATCAAGCCTTCTTCCACTTAGCAACTTGACCTATAGGGGACTCCACTCATAAGTATCACTTTCCATCTCATCTCCCCCTAGGGTCACCCGAGATTCCCCCCTTGAGGTGATCATTTCACCTCTAAAGTGACGGGAGTACCTATCTGAGGTGACAATGGGTAAGTATTCTCCTATTTGTCGCCATCTTGTGGTTTGGGTCGAGCTTTGTCCAACCTACAACTTGTGCGATAACAAGCATAAGAATTCACATGTTAAACAGTGTATATACACACATAATTGTCATGGCCCATACTCTGCATATGCAACAAACATGAAATTCTACAGCATATATAATCCACGCATAAACACATATACAACTGTAACACATAATATACTTAACATGTATATGCACATTACTCAGAGAATAATACACATAATAAGATGCTTATCTTTTGTTGTAATCCACCAACTGCGCCCATACATCAAACGTTCCTCCTAACCATAGACTCTGCCACTCATAAACTCTCAGCAGCAAGTCACCCTCGAGTTGAGGCTTAAACTCCACCAAGGCAAAGGAATCCTAAGCCAAGCTAAGGTCTATCAACAAACCAAACACTCAGACAAAGGTGCCAACCCAACAAGCATCCTACAGTCCCTCATTCCCCACATGTCTGTCCCACCCCAGGAAGTGTGCCACTTCTCTGCTCAACAGTGCTTCGGCTGCCCCACTTCCCTTACAGTGCTTCATCAACAGGCCGGACAAGAAGTCTCAGAGTCCTGTAGCTGCAACTGGGCACATTGGGAAAACAATTCCCAGCAATTCTCTCACTTAGAGAGAATGCTTACGAGCCTGACAACCCACTTCTTCAATAGCACACGGGCCTGACAACCCACTTCTTCAATAGCACATGGGCCTGACAATCCGCTTCTTCAATTGCACACGAGCCTGATAACCTGCCTCTTTAGCACACGGACCTTCCCAAGTACAAGGTTATGTGATGACAGCAAGTTACAGCAAGATATGGATGCTTGGCGGAGGAAAATTGGTCTGCCTCCTTAAGGAAAATGAATGAATTCCCCCTCAAAATACACTAAGGCCCAACAATATATTTGCATGACTAAACCTAGACACTTGTCACCTAAAGAACTAGCTTCGCTCCACTTGGTGACTCGTTTTCATCCTTTAGGAACTTAGGATAAATATATATATCCCATGAATTACACGTTTTGGATATATTAGTAAAATATTCCCTTTCCTAAACTCTTAGCCCCTTTTCCTTTTCTAGTGGAGTTTAAAACCCCCTGTCTCTTTTTGTTTGATTGGTCTGCACGCAATGATATGTTTTTCATTAATATCAGAGTGTCATTACATTTTACAAAGATAGGCTCACTGGCCTTTTAGGATCACAGCGCACTTATCCAGGTGCACACAAAACTATGAAATGGGCATGCAACCTCCCTTGGTGCGCGCGCAAACTCAACACTTTGTCGCACTAATAACCACACAGGCACTCTGGCCTCAAAATACATATATACAAAGGCACTCTGGCCCAAAGTATCCAGGCTACAAATCTCGGTCTGATGTGCACTTCAAGACAATCCTCGCGCACTTCCTCAGGTGCGTGCAAACTATGAAATGGGCGCACACAAAAATAGAACACAAAACTAAGTGTTGACAGCTCACTAGCTTATATGTTCATTTACATTCACAAATTGGGGTTCGGGCTAGGGGTATTACATTCCCCTCGCCCTTATTTTTGCACTATCCTCAGTGCATTATGTACAATCAAAACTTCAACAGTCTTCGAAAAGATGTGAATATTCTACGCGCATAGCATCCTCATGTTCCAAAGTTGCATCCTCAGGACCGTAATAGGTCCACTAGACCTTTACCAGTCCTATTGCTCGATTCTGGAGCAGCTTGACTTTTCGATCCAATATGCGCATTGGTTGAACTCAGAAGTCGCCTTCTTGCTCCACCTAAATCACATTCCAATCAATTACATGATTAGCATCAGGCACATACTTTTTAAGCAAAGATACATGAAACACATTATGAATGCATATGGATGCAGACAGTGCAAGCATATATGCGACTGGACCAATCCTCTCCAGGATTTCAAACGGCCCACAATAACGCATTGCCAACTTCGAACAATTTCCCAACTTAAGTGAACTCTTCCTAGCTTTCACTTTCGAAAACGCGTGGCCTGTCTTGGGTAGCCTTTAAGTTCTGCTTAATTTTCACCATTTGCTCTTCCATTTCCCTGAGCAAATCTGGCCCAACCACCGCTCTGTCTGCTGGGTTGTCCCAACTCACTGGCATGTTGCAGTTTCTGCCATAAAGTGCCTCAAATGGGCTCATCTTTAGAGATGTTTGATACCCATTGTTATACGCAAACTCAACCAAATGCAAATAATCTTCCCATTTTGATGGTCTATCCATCGCATACATCCTTAGAATATCCTCGATCACTTGGTTAACTCTCTTTGTTTTCCCATCTGACTCTGGATGATAGGCGGTGCTAAAGCTCAGATTTGTCCCAAATCCTTTAAATAATCCCTTCCAAAAGTTTGATGTAAATTTGGGACTTTGTCAGATACAATTGTCTTGGGTATGCCATGGAGCCTGGCAATTTCCCTCATATAAATATCAGCAATGTTCACCGCCTTGTGAGTGAGCTTTACTGGAATAAAGTGGGAAGTTTTAGTAAGCCTATCCACCACTACCATGATGGAATCATGCTACTTGGTTGTTTTGGGTAGCTTAGTGATGAAATCCATAGTTACAACTTCCCATTTCCACTCAAGAATGGGCAATGGTTGTAGAAAGCCAACTAGGTGTCCGTACTCTACCTAGACTTTCTGACATTCCAAACACTTGGCAATAAAAGCAACCACTTCTCTCTTCATACCTAGCCAATAGTATTATTTCTTGACAGCTGCAATTGCCTTTTGGTACCCTGGGTGCCCAACATAAGGCACATTGTGCATTTATTTTAATAGTAGACTATTTAACTCCTGAGAATCTAGCACGTAAACTCTGCCCTTATACATGAGGATTTCATCCTCTTTTAACTCAAAATCTTCAATTTTCTGCTGCAAAATACCTTGCTGTAATTTTTTTCTTATGTCCACATAGCGTTGATCTAATTTTGTAGCCTCTAAAATTTTGTCTTTCAAATTTGATTTGTACATGCTAATGGATGTAGCATGCATCTCATGCACCCTCCTGTTGAGTGCATCAGCCACCTTGTTCTCTTTACCTCTGATATGTTTTATATCAAAGTCATACTCACTCAGGAATTCTATCCCCCTGCTTTCACTAGCATTTAGAGTTGGTTGTCCAAACAAATATTTCAGACAATTGTGGTCTGTCCTCAACTCAAATATTCTTCCCATGACGTAGTGCCTCCACATATTCAAGGCATGCACTATGGTTTCCAATTCCAAATCATAAGTAGGATAGTGTCTTTCATGCTCTTTTAATTTCCTTGATTTGTAGAAACACAACATGCCCATTCTAACTAAGGACTCCTCCGAGCCCATTCTTGCATGCATCAGTGCACACAACGAAGTCTCCATTAAAATCAGCAATTCTCAAAATTGACGCACTTGTCAACAAACTCTTCAAGTGTTGGAAACTCCTTTTACAATCAGAAGTCCACTCAAATCTCACACCTTTATTTTGTAAGGATGTGATTGGATGGGAAATCTTTGAGAAACCTTCAATAAACCTTCTGTAGTACCCTGCAAACCCCATGAAAGATCTCACCTCTGCAACATTCCTTGGTGTTGGCCATCCTTCAATGGCTTTTATCTTCTCCGGGTCCACTATTATCCCTTCTTCTAAAATGATATGACCCAAGTAATGAATCTGATTCTAGTAGAATGAGCACTTGCTCAACTTTGCATATAGTTGATGTTCTCTCAAAACTTGTAGCATCATCCTCAAGTGTTGGTCATGTTCTTCCAACTTTGAGTAAATAAGTATGTCATCCAAAAATACAATGACAAACTTATCTAAATATTCTTTAAAAATACCATTCATTAAACACATGAAGACAGCTAGTGCATTTGACAACCCAAATGGCACTATTGTAAACTCATAATGGTCATACCTCGTTCTAAAGGTTGTCTTGTTGATGTCTTCCTCTTTAATTCTTACCTGATGATAGCCTAATCTAAGGTCAATCTTAGAGAATATTTTTGCATCTTTCAATTGGTCAAAGAGGTCATTTATCCTTGGCAAAGGATACTTTTTCTTCATTGTTACCTTATTCAGTTGCCTGAAGTGATTGCAAAGTCTCAACGTTCCATCCTTTTTCTTCACAAATAATACTAGGGCACCCCAAGGTGACACACTGGGGCGTATATACCCCTTCTTCATAAGCTCTTCAAGTTGCTTTGCAATTCTTTCAATTCTGGTGTACTCATCCTATAAGAAGTTTTGGATACTGGGGTTGCTTCAGGCATTACATTTATAGAGAAATCAATATCTCCTTTGGGTGGCAACCCAGGTATTTCTCTAAATACATCTTCAAACTCCCTTAGAACTACATAGTCTTCAATATTTGGCACTTTATCCTTAGGTGCCTCCTCAATGTGTGTTGCAAATACTTGACATCCTTTTCTGAAGCTTTTCTGAAGCTGCAAGGCTAACACTTCTCTAATAGTTATATCCCTTGGAATACCCTATATTGTTTTCAAGTTCCCTTCTTCATCCAAGCAAGTAAAAGTCTTATTTTATCAGTCTAGGATAGCATGATGCACGTCCAACCAATCCATACCAATTAGGAAATCATATGAGCCCAAAGGTATAATATTCAAATCTACTCTTGTACTCAATCCATTCATGTCAATTGGGCATGCCTTAACCATCTCATTAATTTTCCTTTTTACTCTTGTAGCTAGTTCTACCAACCAAGGTTTCCCAAGCTTGATTTTTGGCAATCAAAATCTTTCCACCATCTTAGGATCTAGATAACTATGACTAGCTCCCGAATCAATTAAAATAGCAATGGGTTAATTGTTGATCTTACCTTCCACTTCAATCATATCTGACTGAAACTCAGATTGCTTGTTATCCAGGGCTAAGTAGATCCTAGGTACATTTCTTCCCATGTCCTCCATTGTATCAGCTTGTTGTATATTGTGAACAGTCCTCAATTTTTCACCTCTGTGAGGACAATCTTTGTACATACGATCTCCCTCACAACCCCAACACTTTATTAGTTGTTGCCTTGGCCTTTTCTCCATTGCCTCTGTCATTCTAGGCTCCCTGGGAGTTGGTTGTCCCTGAAAATTGTTTTTGTAGAATGGTGGCTTGGTCCCCTTCTTCCTCTACTCCATCTTTCCTTTCTTCTTGTCTTCCCAAGCCATTTGGTAAGTGGGTCTTGTTATCCCCATTTTGTGGGACAACTAAGGAGATGATGTCTCGACGCCCTCAGGTTGCAGACATGAAGTACCAAGAGACAGCTTGACCAACAGTGCCCACTTGCATAGACGGAGACCCACCTCACCACCACAACTCCACATTGATCATGATGGTATCCACCACATCAGTTGGCCTCCGGAAGACATTAGGTCTTGCTCCATGAGGTACAAGTCAAGTATTATGGTGAGTGTCATTTCAATATTTGAGGCATTTGAGTTTGTTACATCTATTATTGCTTTTGATTATGTGACATTTGCTTGGACATTATGCTCTTTTCCCTGTTTCACCTTGGTGGTTGACATTTGCGCCCTAGGAAGTGGGTCACCCTTAGGGATAGGTATGTTATTGGGAGATCCTTTAGACGAGTCATCATGCCATTCTCGACCATACTTGTCACTTTCCACACTTCATCCCCTCATCTTTTGGGTTTTTCGGGTGTATTGACCCAAGAAGGGGTTGTTCCTCACTTCATGGGAAGAAGGGGTTGATGGCCCAGAGACTTGTGGCTGGCCAAAGATAAAAGCATGACTATGAACCTTCCAGATGCTCGCCCAAAGAGGTCTTGAGAGCAATGAAAAGCTTCTCCTAAAAAATCAAAGACCTGCAAAAGAAAACACATAACATAAAATGTCCCACTTGATTGAGGGACTTGCACAAAGTGCGTTACAAGCTAGACTATGCCCCCATGGCACACTGTGTACTTCTCCCTTCAAGCGACACTTTGGTACTTCCCCCCAAGCTAATCGATTCACCCTAGGGAGTACCTAGTGTTTGGACCTTAATTAATTAATGGCAATGAATGGGCTTGGAAAAAGGATGCATTGAAAACGAAGTTGCAGCACACCCTCTACAAAGGCACTCATAAGTGAGACACTACAACCCCTTGTATGTCATGAACCCCATGCCCAAAAGTCTTCCCTTCATCCATGACACCTCATTCCCATGACTTAGAAGGAGGTCCCCTCGGGAAACACCCCTAAACTTGAGGAATGATTCACCCAATAGGTCGTTTTGTCAACCCTCCCATACCTAAACTTGGCAAATTGCATAGGGTCTTTGAGCATTAGTTTATTTTGATGAGGTGGTTTGGATGTACTTGCTTAGATGGCTCTTTTATTGATTTGATTTACTCATCATGATGCTTTGACTTGAGATCCTTCGAGGGTGTATCCATTTGTCTTTGCAGGACCTAGCTAGTGGACAGTTTTGGAGGAACAAGCCTAGCTTGGGCTTCCATGGGGCTTGAAGCCCACAGGTTGGATCCCAAGAGCCCACATGCCGGATCTCTGAGACATGCCTTTGGAGGCTTAGATGACATCATGGAGGACCTAACCTAGCCCCTGCCACCAAAACATTTTACCCAAGAAGGCCACAATGTCACCCTTGAAGGCTTGTCGTTATAGAGGGGCTAGGGTTTGGGGGTGGTTAAGGACACTTGGCACATTTTGGAGGAAAGAGCCCATGGATCGTGGAAGAGATGGTTTGGATCGAAGAAACTTCGCTTTTGGAAGCCCAACATCCCTTCTCCAATATCAACTTGACTTAGAGTGCCAAACGTTACCCAAAAAGAGGGTGACGTCATGTTTTAGGGTTTCTTTCATGTGCAAAAGTATGAATCGAATAATATTATTTTGTAAAGGGGCGAGATTAGGGTTATTGACCCCTTATCTTGTGGTTTACCCTAAATTATGTGGGCAAACTATCTTTAAGACATTTTGTATAAAAAGAGATCATTTGTATCTCATTTTCATCATAGCTCTCCCATGTGGAGAAGGATACTAGGCTGAAATTTTCACCCTACTTGGGCAAATTCACTCTCTTTATTGTGATATGGTTTATCTCTTGTCTTGTGGAAGGAAGTGGTGCGCTACTCTTGGAGGCTCTTTCTCTTTGCTTTGGTGATGAAATTTGCTTGGTAACTAGGGTTTTGTCTTGGCATTTCTTGGAATTGGTAAGGAAAATCTACAATTCGTTAGGTTCCTTTCTTGTTACATGCTTGTTATTGGATAGATACTTGAAGGAGTATAAGGATTTACAACATCCACCCTTTTTTATCATTATTGTTTGTTGAAAAGGCTATTGCAAAGGTTGCTAGGAGTAAAAGGGTTTACACCCTCTTAGACTTTACCTTGTTAGGGTTGCTATCTCAAGGGAGTAAAAGGGCTTGCACCCCTTGAGATTTAGTAGTCCTAACCTAATACAAGAAGACTCCACAACCCATTTTGGCAAGGCAGTAATCATTTATTGCATTGGAGAAATAAAATACTCGCATTGAAATACGTCGTTTTACGAGATACTAAATTTGTTCAAAGTGGAATCAATTCTTTGCCTTAATTGCTTGCTTGAGCCACTAGGGCGTTTTGATTGGTCAAGGACATCTTCCTGCTGTTATAAACTTATGCTACATCCATTAGGGCTGCTGCAAACTCTCTTTTTCAAGCTCAATTTCTCACTCTTATACTGTTGGAAATAGTTGGAAAGTTGTTATTGTTAATCTACTTGATGTTGGCTATTGTTGGGCAAATTTTTGGCTAATTCCTTGGGGCAAAAGTTGTTGCTGTAGCAAATATTTAATACAGCCATTTGGCTACTCTGAAAAATCTCTGAAAAACATCTTTTTGCAGCCCTAATTCACCATCAAAGCTTGTGCTAAAGTATTGGGAATTAGTCTGCATGTTTAGTGCTTCGTTTCCCAGTAAATACTTGATGCTTTTGATGGTTATTTCTGCAGTAAGTAATTGATTTTTTTGTTGATATATATTTTTGTTGACTGCTGCAAATAGGGACAGCAAGCTTAGCTTGCTTGTCCAACTAACATACAGTTAGTTTTTCTTGTGTCTCGGGCAGGTACAAACAATCTCAGCAGGTACCCAAGGATTTGGCAACCTTAAACCACTCTCGAGACTCATCCTTAAGCCTTCTTCCATCTAGTAACTTCACCTATAGGGACTTTCATTTCATCATCTCACTTTCCGCCTCATTTCCCCCTAGGGTCACCGGGATTCCCCCCTTGAGGTGATTCTTTCATCACTAAAGTGACGGGAATAACTGCCTAAGGTGATAGTGCGTAGGTGTTCTCTTAGTTGTCGCTATTTGGTGGTTGGGTCGGGCTTTGCCCAACCTACAACTTGTGTGATAACAGGTCTTCCTCTATGTTGATCATAGAGACACTTGGCTCTCCTTATGTTGATCATAGAGACACATATACAACTGTAACACATAATATACTTAACATGTAGATGCACATTACTCAGAGAATAATACACATAATAAGACACTTATCTTTTGTTGTAATCCACCAACTGCGCGCAAAGCTTAGACATTCCTCCTAGCCATAGACTCTACTGCTCAGAAACTCTCAGCAGCAAGTCACCCCCGAGCTGGGGCTTAAACTCCTCCAAGGCAAAGGATTCCTAAGCCAAGCTAAGGTCTATCAACAGTCCAAACACTCAAACAAAGGTGCCAACCCAGCAAATAGCCTACAGTCCCTCATTCCCCACATGCATGTCCCACCCCAGGAAGTGTGCCCCTTCTCTGCTCAACAATCCTTCAGCTACCCCACTTCCCTTCCATAACTTCAGCAACGGGAGGACAGGAAGTCCCAAAGTCCTGTAGCTACAACTGGGCACATTGGGAAAACAATTCCCAATAGTTCTCTCACCTGGAGAGAATGCTTACGGGGCTGACAACCCACTTCTTCAATAGCACACTGGCTTGATAACCTGCTTCTTCAATAACACACAGGCCTGACAACCCGCCTCTTCAATAGCACACAGGCCTTCCCAAGTACAGGGTTATGTGATGGCAGCAAGTTACAGCAAGATATTGATGCTTGGCAGAGAAAAATTGGTCTGCCTCCTGAAGGAAAATGAATGAATTCCCCCCTGAAATACACTAAGGCCCAACAATATATTTGCATGACTAAAACTAAACACTTGTCACCTTAAGAACTAGCTTCGCTCCACTTGGTGACTCGTTCCCGTTCTTTAGGAACTTAGGATAAATATATATATCCCATGAATTATACTTTTTAGAAATATTATTAAAATATTCCCTTTCCTAAACTCTTAGCCCCTTTTCCTTTTCTATGGACTTTAAACCCCCTGTCTCTTTTTGTCTGATTGGTCTGCGTGCAACGATATGTTTTTCATTAATATCAGAGTGTCATTACATTTTACAAACATAGGCTTGCTAGCCTTTTAGCATCACGGCGCACTTATCCATGTGCATGCAAAACAATGAAATGGACGTGCACCCTCCCTTAGTGCACGCATGCAAACTCAACACTTTGTCGCACTAATAATCACACAGGCACTCGGTACATACATATATACAAAGGCACTCTGGCCCAAAATATCCAAGCTACAAAGCTCGGTTTGATGCGCACTTCAAGACAATCCTCATGCACTTCCTCATGTGCGCGCAAACTATGAAATGGACACACACTCCACCTTTTGTGCACGCACACAAAAACAAAACCCAAAACTAAGTGTTGACAACTCACAAGCTTATATGTTCATTTAGATTCACAAATTGCAGTTCGAGATAGGGGTATTACAGGGTGGCCCCTTGTATAACATAACCCTTTAACTTTGCCTTTTTTTCACCATGGTCAAAGTGTAAAGGGGATGGCCACTTTAGAACATGTTCATTCATATGTGCCCAAAGACTTTGCTTTAGTAACCACCATAAGCCAAAATTATGTGCGAATGCTAGGCTTCCTCAACCAAAGAATATGCAAACCAAGTACCAAGAAGATCCACCACATAAGCCACCCCACTCCACATGATCCTTCAAGGAGTACCACCATGCTCAATGTTATCGCACAAATTCACACTTGTTGAGCTAAAGTCCGAAAGCTCAAATGCAATCCCGCGTAATTGAGAGGGAAGGCCATTGTCACCTCACCAACCCTCTTTCACTTCAGGCCAACTCTCCTCCGACTCAATAGGGTTTCCCTAGATTAAGATTGCTAGGACTTGGAGGCAAGGAAGCTTAAGGTGGAGAGTGAAGTCCAAGCAAAATGACTTTCAGTAGCTTTAGAGTGTAAACAAAAAAAAATTGGAGGTCTAAAGATCAATGTCTTTTCATTGGGTATATGGAGTCAAGCATGCAACACTTGGAGGTTGAACTAGGTGAAACAAAAGTGGTAGAGTCTAAACCCTAAGGTGCAAGCATGTTTGGGCCTTAAGATTTAGATTTTGAGGAAAAAAGTACCCAGAGTGCAAACACATTTGGGCCCTAGGTGTCATTTTTCCCTTCTTCTTATTCCACTTAGGTCAAGGATCAAAGTTTAGGGTTAAAACCTTAAAGTGCAAGCACTTTTGGGCTTTAGGCTTTTAACCCTAGCAAGGATGCTTCACAAACTTGGACAAATAAAACTTTGTGAGTAAGAGAAATACTTATGTCTTCCTCCTAGGGTTTTAACAAGACAAAGAAACTTGCAACAAGATAGCAATAGACACATTTAACATTAGCAAGAGACAAGAAATTGAAGCACATTGCTTACTCCTTCCAAGTAGCTAAACCATTCAAACCCTAGTTGCAGAAAATAACCATCCAAGAAAGGAAACCATCCACAAAAACCCTTCTCCAAGAGTAGTGCAAGAGTTCCAAGAGCTAGAAAATTTCAGACTTCTCAAGGGAAAAATCCCTTGAGTTGTGATGATGAATTGAGAGCAAATGCCTCTCTATTTATAAAGGGAAAGGCTCAATTTCCTCTTACATTAAAATTTTAATTTTCTAGGATAAAATATTCTAAATAATACAAAAAAGCCCTCTTCAATGATTAAAATATTCTAAATAATACAAAAATTAGGGCTTTTCATGCCACATGTATGATATCCAGGGGGCAAAATCCTTCAATAGCCCCCTTTCTTCCACAAATGAGGGAAATGGGGGTGCTGGTGCAGCGTCCAACCTCCAAAGGCCCTTCAAACGTGGTCACAAAGGCTCCAACGATGTAAAAATATTCCATCAAGGGGGGTCAGCCCTGCTTTTTCCACTGAGATTTAATTTAGATTTGCAACAAGTTCAGGTCGGCCTTAATCTAGAGCTCCGTCTTAGGTCGGCCCCAGTGATATATTTGCTGATTGAAACCGAATTACAGGTCAGCCCCTAACCATGAGCCCAATTTCAGCATCCAAGTATATATCATCAAAATACACCTCTTCAAGATACCATATATATATATATATATATATATATATATATATCATCAAAATACACCTCTTCAAGATACCATTATGCTGGTCAAGGTAGGTCGATCTGTAATCTGCCTCAGTCATAGGAATTTCTTGGGTATCGTCCGTTACTTCCACAATTTCTCTCCCAGCAGTAAATCAAAACTGATAACATATAGATATATACTCAATACAAAGTGTCCAAACGCTATGCTTCTTCACGTTTCAGAGCTCGGCCTGTCCATAAAGGTGCCTGGAAATATACCTTTATCAGAATCTTACAATAATTGTCTGCTGTCACATATATGCACCTGATTTGCATGACTGCTGCACATCCAACTTGATAGCTGTCTAGGTTTCCTTTTGGCATGAAAGAGCAGCGATGTTTATCCCATGTGTTCACACTGTATTTGCTCCTAAATCCTGCAAGGACCGTCCTCATCCTTCTTGTCATACAAAGGGTAATCATATCAAAGATACGAATTTTTGATGAGGCCTAGTTCTGTTCAAGACTGTCTCCTGAAATACGCTCCAAACAGCAAACTGCTCAGCTTCCTCACTAAATTTGCCTTTAATATCCACAGGAGATAGTACAGAAAACCCTTACTTCGAGCCAGTTGAGGGATCTTCCAGCCTATGAACATGGGCAGTATACACAAACCCTGTTCCAGGTTCTATTATGATGTAATCTTCATTCAGGACAGTAGGGTGTGTGAACTTTCCAGGTCCTATCAGCTATCTTCTTGGTCTGTCTTTGACCAAGCTAAGACTCAAACCCCCCTCGGGGAAAACCAGTTTTGAGATCTAGTGTATATATGAGGTAGAGCAAATATAGTTTACAGTAATCACAATACAAGAAGAACCTGATACAATAGCAACTCCAGAAGAAGAAGATATCCAAGCTAACTGCCAGAAGCACTCTAGGATGGTGCACCCCCTCTGAAACTGCCAGATCTGCTCCAGAAATCAACTGAGATGCCAGAATGGAAAACCCCTCCACAGGAATGATCCTCCTGCTGTTGTCCTCACTCTGCAACTGACATCAATGAAATCTGATGGCTAGAAACCTCACCAGGAAGCAAACAGCCTGCCAAAGCCATGCGCCCTCCTCAAAGTAAGAATCTCTCCAATAAATAAAGTAAGCATGCTACTCCAAGCTGCTCTCAAGCAATGCTAGCGGCCTGCTCCTCCAATCCTCATGCAAAAGACCTCACATCCATAGCTGAAATCCTCCTCCTCTCATGAGCAAAACCTCCTATGAACAATGCGCCCTCCTTTGTCTCCTTTGCCCCTCTTTAGGCAAGAATAGGGTAACCTAAGAATCAATGGATGAGATCAATCCAAATCAATGGATAAGATCACTCCAAATGATTCTAACTCAAAACCCACTTTTGGGTTAAGTTCCCCAAGTCTACTCATGTCTCCCAAAATCACCAAAAAGGTAATTTAATGTTCACTTTTGCCAAAAGTGACCAAAATGCACTTTATTCAAAGTCAAAGTGCAAATAGACATAAAGTACCAGGACAAAGTGACTAAACCTTCCCACATGTGCTAAGGAGGCTAAAAGCACATGGGAAACACCTCCCAAGGTACAAATCTCAACAGGGTGCTCCCTTTTTTTCTGGTGGATTGATATACCTGCAATACTCTAGAGCTGCCATAGGGACAATCTCCTCTGCTTCATATACATATAGATGTACCTCATCCACTACATATTAACTGTAACAGCAGTACTTCAAGGAATTGCCAATGGAGTTGTGGTCTAGATAGCCAGGTCCACATTTGGCAACAGATTTCTATCTTTTGAGAGACAAAATTCGGGTCGATGATCCATGGAGCCTGAATTATCAACACTTTTCACATTTCCAACTGCTGCTCTAGCACTCTGCACTTCAACTACCAGACTGATGCTGTAGTGATCACTGATACCAACCTCTGCAATGTCTCTGTCTTGGGCATTTGATTCTGAACCTGGATTCTACACTCAGCCATTCAAGTGCAGTAAATTGCTCTATTGCATCTTCCTAAGACACCACATCCCCTTGAATTTCAACATTAGGACCCATCATACTGTTCTGCTCCTCACTTCTCCCAACAGTTAACGCAGGTGCAGAGGGTATCACTGCAATATTTTAGTGCCCATCGAAAACGTGGGTAACACTCAACCACCGTCAAGACAAGAAAAGTAAGGAATGTATCCAGGCAAATATATATTTACCACTCACACCATACGAGGGGTAACACCTAGGACCATTGATCACTTGGCATCTACAGTATCACATTATAAATAACAGTTTCTGGATTCCAGTCTAGAGATGGTCCATACAACGATATTGTCTAGCCATCTTGCTAACAGTGCCAAATAATACTCTGAAATAGGAAATATTGAACATGTTTTTCGTAAGACCTTCACCCTGTGCTATATTTTATATTATACCTTTCCTAGCATTCTAATATCTATAGTTCTGTTTCTTGAAAGTTTCTGTTTATCAGCATATTTTATAGTATTTTATTTAAAAAGGGACTTCTGCTGAGGGAATTTGTAAATTTGATAGAATTTATTCTTGTATAGGCGTAGAGGAGGGTCCCCTCTCCATCTTCTTTTCCATCCTTGTTCTCTAAAGCTCATCATCCACCTGTCACTTTTCCTTTGTTTTCTCTCCTTATGAACTTCATAGATGAGATTTGGTTTTAAAATTTGAAAAAGTATGTTTGCAAGCATTAACTTGAAAGGGGCTTAATCATGTTCTACGTGTTCTCAAAATGTGCATTGGTGCCAAATGGACTGTAGCATTACTAGTCGATTAAAGAGTTCAAGATTTAAATCCTGTATGACCAAGACAATCTTTTTGAGATGTATCTTTACAAATAGTGTTCTGTTTCTTTTGAAATTTTTTAGAAAATATTCTGGATGAATTTTTTCAATTGAATAGCCTGATTTGGATTTGAAATTAAAATTAAATCTAAATATTGAATGTTGTGATGAATGCATCTTTGTATATTACCCTAATCATTTTCTTACTTGGGACAATATTAAATTTCCTAATATTACTTTTGTTTGGAATGATAGATGAAATATTTGCTGAATAAACAGCAAAATCACAATTTTTCACGATCCTAAACTCAAAATAGTATTCTGTTTCTTTTGAAATTTTTTAGAAAATATTCAGGATGATTTTTTTCAATTGAATAGCCTGATTTGGATTTGAAATGAAAATTAAATCTAAATATTGAATGTTGTGATGAATACATCTTTGTATATTACCCTAATCAGTTTCTTACTTGGGAAAATATTAAATTTCCTAATATTATTTTTGTTTGAAATGATAGATGAAATATTCGCTGAATAAACAGCAAAATTTTTCATGATGCTAAACTCAAAATGAAAACTCTGTATGTAAGATCATGATTTTAAAGAAAAATCAGAAATTGGGATTTTTAGATTTCTCCCTAAGCATTGTTTCACAACCTTGATAAATTGCCAGGCCACAAAAAAGTGCCCATTAAGGGACTGAATCAGTTTTTAAGGGTTATTTGATTGCAGCTGTTGGGAATTGAGAAGGAAGGCATTTATCACCATCAACCATCAATCTTAGGAGGGCCAAACAATCATTCTCATCACCATCAAAAAGAATTTCTTGGAGTAAAAAATGATTTCTATCTACAGTTTTCATATTCTCAGGTATTTGTTAAAATTCCACCCTGTAACTAGTATTTTTTTCAAGATTTATGCAAGTTGCAAAATGCATGTTGCTTGCCTCTTATTATCATTTTTTTAAAGGGTTATGGAACAAATTATAGGTCTGATTTCTTTACCAGAATTCTTATATGTTCATTTTTTTGCCCTAGGCTTGAAGTTTGACATTGAATATTGCCCTGCCAATATGCTGAAGGTTTTGGACCTGTTATCGCAAAATCTGTACTTGCCCAAAGCCAAAGGCAAGTGATGTAAGATTGGCATAACAGGATGTGACCTATCACTGTCACCTTAACAGGAAACCCCTTTCTGTTTAGAAGTATATCAAGATTACCCTAGGGGAGACATCCCCAGTGACCTAAAGGGCTGATAACTAAGGCAAGGATGCAAGAAAATCCCCCTCTCACCGGTCACTCAAGTCAAAAGGTTCTTTAGGTCTTTAAGGGATGAAGCAATAGTAAAAATGAACTGTACCTGCCCAGAACAAGACAACAAAGAAAATATGGCGGCTTTCAAGTACAAAAATGATGTTAGTGCTTCATAAGACCATGAACCTTCGAAAAATAAGCTAGCTGATATAAAATTGCAGCAATATAATAGTTTACAACAGCAATAAGTATTTTGTAACAGCTGCAAAAAATATGCCTTGAAATTGCTTGAAAAAGACAAGAAAATGTAGTTTTAACTACGCAGAATGATAATCAATCGTCACAAGCAATTTTGGCAATGTCTAGCTAGCCTTAAATATTAATTATGCAGAGAATTTGCTGCAAATAGATGGCTGTAGCAATCTTTTGAAACAGCAGCAAGTTCTAGTGCTCAGAATTGCAAGGAAACACCATGTAAACTTAGCATTTATCTAGTAGATTGTTTGGCAATTCTCACAAGCAATTTCTAAATGAGTTAGGTGCAAGTTATGTAGTTGTATGCAGCAAATTAGCATGAATTAGTATGGTTGTAGCAGTGATTTGCAACAGCAGCAAGTTAGTTAATGAATTAGTCTTGTTATCGTTCAGTTTGTAGTTTAGGTCAAGTGGCTAAAGGATAAGGGTCAAACTGGCGAAACAGGGACCTACCCCACCCAATGTCACCACAATGGGGAGGTCCTTTCTATTTAGGGTGGCTAAGCCCAAGGGAGACGTCCCTGGCAA
>JZKD02S2426425.1:967083-989189 GCA_000966675.3 Picea glauca
GGCCCTCAAGGGCCATGCTCAAGTCAATCTGCTCTCGTACTCCATGTCTGGGATCATGTGGGCCTCGAGACATGATCTCCTAGTTATCCCTAGATATCGGGGATAACAAGTACCAATCTAGGTCATGTAAGTGTGTGAGGTGGCGTGGAGTAAGTGTTTGGGCATGGGGTGTAGTGATAACAGGGAAATGTAGATCTTACCTATGGGTGCCTTTGTAGAGGGCGAGTTGCACCTTGTCATAGATGCCATTTTTCCTAGCCCATTCAATGCCTTTTATTCTTAGCTTCATTCCTTTTGATCTTTTGCTTTTATGCTTCAAGGGAAGAGTTGAGGGACATTGTCCTGGCTTGGTGACCAGAGATGACAGCGTTATCCACAAGCATTTCACGGAGATGAGAAGGTTGGCTCGTGATGAGACCCTGTTTCTCTTGGCTATGCCACCAAGAGCCACTACCCTGGTTTGGAGACCAGATAGATAGTAGTGTCATACCACTACATGCCCATGGTCATAATAGGTCGACTCATGATGAGACCTCCCACCAACCAACTAATACCTTGAGTGTTTATTTATCTTACGGATTCCCTTTTCTTACTAAGAAGCTTTTTACTGCTTTCTCAGGAATTCCTGGGCGAAGCATCTCAAAGGTTTCATTTTTTTGCTTTTAACACTTGTCAGCTACTTTTACCCTCTAGGCCTCTAGCCCCTTCTTCCCACAAGGCAAGGTACAACCCTTCCTAGTGTGGCAAATCCCAATGCCCCAACAAAGGTAGGGGGGAAATGAGAAGAATAAAGATGGAAAGTGGTAAGTATGGAGGGAACGGACAATGACCTTTCATAAACCCACCCAGTGGCAACCCATCCTAAAGGGAGATCAACTGACTCGGGCATCATGTCACCCTTCCAGGTATGAACAAGTTAAAGAGCATAATTTCCAAGCAAACGTTATGAAATGAAGGAGAATTCAATGCAACATATTCAAGTGCTTCAATAATCAGAGTGACACATACCATGATACCCGAACTCATTACCTCATGAAGCAAGACTTACTGCTACTTTAGGACCAAGCTGGTGGGATGGATACTGTTGCTGCTGATAAATGGGTTGCACTGAAGAAAAGAGGGGCCCTCCAGGGCCATGCTCAAGTCATCCGGCGCTCGGCACTCCATGTCTAGGACCTGTGGACCTCGAGACATGATCTCCTTAGTTATCCCTAGGGTAGGGAATAACAGGACCCGTTTTGGTAGTATGTTGAACCTAAAGAAGGGACAAATTGGAAGAAATTGAATTGTAAGTTGTGTGGACAGTGCATGGTTGGAGTCAGTCGCTTAAAATACCATATTGCTTTAATCCAAGTGCATGAGATTGTGATTTATACATGTTCAACCCCAGGAATTATGCAAGTTGCCCATAATTAGAAAATAATCTAGATGAATTTTTCCAATTAAATAGCCTGATTTGGTTTTGAAATGAAGATTAAATCTGAATATCCAATGTTGTGATGAATGCATCTTTGTAAATTACCCTAATCATTCGCTTTCTTGGGACAATACTCAATTCCCTAATATTTGTTTTGTTTCCTAATATTCATTTTGTTTGAGATCATAGATGAAAAAATTGTTGAAACAATGGCAAAATCGTGATTTTTCAAATCCTAAACTCAAACAAACAATGGTTTTCGTAAAATTGCAATTTCAAGGAAAAATTGGGAAATCACAATTTTTCCTAAAAATCACAATTTCTCCCTACTACCCCCTCTCACCTAGGGGTAACTGGAGGAAATCATGTCTCATGGCCCGCAATGAAGATAGTGATCCCGATGATGATGATGATGATGATCAGTATTCTCCACAGATTATAGCCCCTTAGATGCCTCCCTTCTCATTCAGCAAAGCTTATCACACCTGATCAACATGGTTTGTCAGATGATGGTGGTCCAGCACATTATGAGGTACATTGGTCATTGTTTCATATAAAGTGTCATATTTAATGCAATAAGCATTGAAGTGAGGATCATGGGTTGAAGTCGGATAATGAATCATAAGCTTGGAAGTTATGCTTTTTGCCTTGTTTCAATTTGGTGGCCATCATTTGTGTCCCAGTCCAGTGTTGTCACTCTTGGGGAATAGGTGTACCACTGGGAGGCTTTGATAGGGGCAATGTACCGCTCCCCCCCATACTTAACAATTTCCATCCTAGGGTCTTACGCAAGGCACTAAATTTCAGTAATGGCTATTACATGTACACCAAAAAGGCTCGTGGTTCATTCTCCTATGAGAAGAAGGGCTAGATTGTCGAGGTTGATGCAATTGCTAAAAAAAATTAAAAAAAAGAAAGAATGTTATAAAAGAAAGAAGATATGATGGGATAATAAGTAACCAAGTCAAAAGCCAAATGTCAGCTTGAGCTCTACCTGCTCACTATGAGGCAATCACCCCTAGTCCTAAAGCACTGAATGCATATCAATTAAAAGGACTTGATCCCAGTAAGAAGAGAAAAGAAAGAATAAAGTGCTTGAAACCTAAAAGGGGGACTTGCAAAGCAATAAAAGAATATCAAAAGGCAAGAAAGGGGTATGAAATACACACACTGTCGAGGAAAGGGTATATCAAGCAACAAGTGCTCCCTCTACATAGACACTCATGGAGATGGACCAAACACAGTACCTTGCATGTTAATGACTCCATCACCATGAAGTAACCCCAATTGTTTCATTCACCATACTTGCACTTTGATAGGTTTTCTTGGGAAATATCCCTCTACCTAGGTACTGGCACGCCTAATAGTGTCTTTTGATGGTCCTCCCATACCTAAACTAGGCAAATTGCATAAAGTCTTGAGCTAATCTGAAGTTTGAAGAAGATACCTAATGTGAATTGCTTATTTGGTTTTTATATTAAGTGATGGCTTACTTTGTATGACTCTAATGACTCTTGTATCTCGTAATTGTTGGTCTTGCCTAATTCTGTGGATTTTGTTTGACCATGGTGCATTTGAAACGGCCCTTGGTGGATGTTCTCATGATGATACTCAGGACGTTGTGCACTATACACAGGACGTTGCACATTTAATTAAGAGTGTTGGGACATATGACGACTAGACACACCTTGGGACACCTTCTCATACCTGATGGACCTTGGACGATGGACAGATGAGCTCAAATATTGCAAATATGGTCAGGTTGGCTATCAGATGGGCAAGAAGCCCACATTTTGGACAGTACACCCTGGAGCCATGTTAGGCTTTGATTCGAGGACATTGCACTTGGAGATGATTGGACAACCCTTGGAGTGATGATGGGCCCTCTTTTCACCTTGGATGTTGGCATTCTTCACTCTAGACATTGAGCATGTTGATGGTGGCATCATGCACTATCATGATTTGAGGATGGTGGGGTTGACCTACCACTAGGGCATCCATTTTGATGATGAGTTGGGGTCTTTTGATGATGAGATTTGACATTTGATGAGGAGGTGTGACTTTTCACCATGCTTTGCACCTTTTGAAGATGAGACATAGCCTTTAGAGGCCCTTGCACCCTTCTAGAGCATGACGCCACCCTCATTATGGCATCCTACACTCACACGTATTTTAGCATGTTTTATCAATGTTTGAGGCTACTTTGGGGGTCGGCAATGATCTATCCAACTTGTATCATGGATACTTTATGTTTTAGGGGCTTTTTGAGGATTGTAGCCCTAGGGTTGCCTCATATAAGAAGGCTAGCGTTTCCTCCTTGTAAAATCATAACACACACTTGTGGAGAATCATTGCTAGTCTTCTTATCTTCTTTTCTCGTCATGGAGCTCTTATGCACACTTTTGGAGTGATATTGTGGATTTTTTCTCTTGTTTTGGTGGATTTTCATGAAACTAGGGTTTCCTCATGCATAGCGACTTCGCTAGTAAGTGTTCTTTCCAAGTTTAAGTGTTTGTTCTTGGTATATTTTGGTGAATTCTCTATTAGATTGGTAATAGTTGCATGTTATCTTGTCTCCTTGAATAATTTTGTAGAAACCCTAAGGAAGGATTAAGATCGTTTATCCCATTCCCTTGTTTGTCCATCTTAATTTTGTTGAAGAATAAGAGGTCAAGTTAGAGATTATAATTGTATATCCCCCTAACTTTGTCCTTGAGGTTGAGGTCTAACGTTTATGAGAAGATAAACTCTATGGTTTGACCTAGTTCCACTTGATATTATTGCTAGATGCTAGAGAAGTAGAACAACACTTAGAGTTTATAAGAGGATAAACTCTAGGGTTTCTTTCCTAGAAGGTTTGACCTAGGCTTATGAATGGATATTCCTAGAGTTTGATCTTCAAGTATTCTCTTGCCTTTAGCCTCCATTGAAGTTGTTTCATTGACTCCATATGCCCAAAGATTCAAGACGGTGTGACAAACAAACTTGTTTGACAATTATAAGAATATCCAATTTAAGTAGGATAGAATAAGGTAATCCATTTAGAATGAAATAATATTATATTGAGTAAAATGTATAAGAATGATATATGATTGATAACAATGACAATGAGGAACATACATACCCACGTAAGGGTGCCCTTTCATTAATAAACATGTGTTTTGGATATTAATTATTATTATTTAATGATTATTTATTTATATCTATATATTTTATATATTTATGTTCGTTACATAGCCTTCCCCTTTAGAAATGCTTTGTCCTCAAAGCATGTTTATGGAAAGGCTTACGTCTTCGTTCTAACTTATGGCTCGCAATGTCTTCGCATGATTCTCTGTTTTTGGTGTGGTCAAGATTGAAGATACGAGACGATATGACTGACAAAGAGTTGAACAGAACTGTCGAATTGTGAAAGGATCAAACCATCCTAATTCAATCTTTTGTGGAACATTGCTCCTCCACGATGAATGGTTATCATGAGACTGAATTGCACTAGTATCAATCTTTTTCGGATGATAAGTTAATCGTTCTTGTCCTAAATGACATTGATATTCTAACTGGTTAAGATATCTACTCATATGATTTGGATGTCGATAAGGATTTCTTATAACGTGATTTTTCCTTATCATACTTGTAGTGTTTTCTTCATTTAACTTTGATATATGATTTTTTTCTCACACCAATGTTGCTTTGTTAATGGCTGAATTTCGATTAGTAAGTATACTTGGAGCTTCCATCGTTTCTACTCCAACATCTGACGTTGTCTTTTTTTCAGTTGATTTTGCAACTCTTTGAGTTGTGACAGGGATTGGATCTGTAATTGTTCCATTTTCCATAACTTGGATTTGTTCATCTGAAAATTTCAATGCGTCATTTTCTATAAGCAGTTCTTACTTGATTTCCAGAGACTTCTTATCATTCTTAAGCTTTTTTATTTGTGTAAGTAGGTTTTGATTATTATCTTTTAAACGCAAATTGTTTTCATCGTCTAATTTGTCAATATCTTTAATGTCTGGATTTTCAAGTTTTTCTTTTTTTAACTTTCTGATTTGTTCTAGCAACTCTTGATTAAGGTTCTTCAAACGAGAAATTTCTTCTTTTTTTCTGATAGGTTCTTCTCGAGATCTTGATTCTCTTGTTCCAACTTTTGAACACATTGTTTCTTATCTTTTGACTTGATCTGTGTAAGTAGTTTTTGACTGTGGGCTTTTAAACGAGAAATTTCTTCGTTTTTATCCTTGATAACTTCGTCAAATTCTTTTTGCATTTTTTATATTGACTTTTGATTTTCTTGAATGATCTCAGTCGAGATATCTTTAAGTCTTTTGATGAAGATATTATCGATTTTGACCTCATAGTAGTGTCTTGAAATGTTATCGTCTTCCCTTTATGGAGAAATGTCACAAAAATTTTCTCCATGTTTAAGATGAAGGTACCTAGATTTTTAAACCAGGGTAACTCGATAATGATGTCAATTTCTTCTTTATACATAGTTGTAACATAGAATTGAGATATATATTCATATTCATCAATTGTCACTTATAACTCCTTAATTTGAAAAATATTTTTCTTTTCAATTATATTCAGCTCTGAAATTAATAATTGATTTGCCAAATCAATATTAATGTAATTTTCATTATAGTCCAAGCTGATAATGATGTTAACCTCTTTTCCTTGAATTCTCCCTTTTAATATAGAAAACTGTAAGATGAAATTGGACAACCTTCATAAGAAAATCTTCCTCTTTACTTCGTAAACTCCATTTGCTTCGTCAATAATTTGCAATAAATGATACCTTTCTTTCTCCTTCAAGATTTAAATGAAAATATTCCTTGATAATCCCTTTTGATATATATATGTTTTTTATAATTTATATAAATATAAATATAATTTATATTTCATATTTTATATTTTATATAAATATATATATTTTATTTTTAGTAGGGTATTAATGCCTTTTTAACTTTTTTCTTCATAAACCCTTTAAATGAGCCTCAAAATATAATAATGTATTTTCCCCTTTACTGTCTTGACTTGAACTTTATAACTTTCTCTTAAACTTTATAACCTTGGATATATTTTTTTATGATATACATTTAATTGAACTTAAGATTGGAATATATTAGAATAACCCCTTTTAATTGAATCTTTTTTATATACCTTTTGTTTTTGTTTTTTCTTGGACTTGTGAATTTTTTTAATTAAAAAATTACTCCTTTATTTTTTTCTAAATCTTATAACTCTTCTCTTAATTTTTAAATAATCTGATCGTGACCTCTAAGCCACTTATTGACCTGCCGCTACCAATTGAATTGAAGTGAATCGGTCGCTACCCAATGAAGTGAACCGACGGCTCTATATTTTAATAATCCAAACGATTATGGACACCCTCGATAGTCGCAACCTATACGAATGGATGACGGTTGATTTTAATTTGTTTCCTGCGATTGTACGTTTGCATAACCCAGCAAATGTACGACTAAATTGATACAGTGGTGATCTGTACGGCATGCACTGTGTGACTGGCATATTTGTGCAGACAGAAGCAAAATTCTGCAGCTGTATACAGCGGCTGAGTCGTAAGGACTATACGGTCAGATTGATTTGTTGCACAGTGGTGGTGGATGTGTAGGCCGCCAGGTACATATACTTTTTATATCCTTTTTTTTTGTTTTTTTTATATAGGGAGCCCTTTTTTTTTAATATATACTTTTCTTTTCTTTTCTGATATTTGGTTTTGGTTTTATCTTCAACTGTGTTCTCCCTCTAATTTCTTTTTTCTTTTTCTTTTTCTTTTTTTTGGTAATAGTTTATTTTTCTTCAATATTTTATTTTGCAGTGGAAATTTTAGACTTCAAATGGCCAAGGGAAAATTATGGTCAAGGACCAGATCTTCATAGAAACTCTGAGAAGTATTGTAGTTGTGGCCAACAACCAATAGATATGTTGCCAAGGGCAACGTAATTTTAACCAAAGGTAGGATGGCCAAAGGCCGAGATTAGACATAGCTTTGATACCACTGTGACAAACAAACTTGTTTGACAATTATAAGAATATCCAATTTAAGTAGGATAGAATAAGGTAATCCATTTAGGATGAAATAATATTATATTGAGTAAAATGTATAAGAATGAGATATGATTGATTACAATGACAATGAGGGCCCTCTATACCCATGCAAGGGTGCCCTTTCATTAACAGACATGTCTTTTCATTATGATGTATTAATTATTATTATTATATAATGATTATTTATTTATATCTATATATTTTATATATTTATGTTCGTTATAGGCGGCACTAGTCCTTCTCATTTGCAAGTGATATAATCCATAGTTTAACTCTCTCTCTCTCTCTCCGACTTGTGTTAGCTTTAGGATTTGCATTTGCTTCTTCATTCTCTAGCATTTATAGCCTAATGCTTTGCATTAATTGTTTAGAATCATCTCTAACATAGTCGTTGTTGCAATAATTGCATTTTCAGCCATTAGGGATTGTCATATTGCATTCAATTAACATAGTTCCATGCTCTTTATTTCATGCAATCTGTTATCCCTCACGATGTTCCAGGTTGTTACTGGAACGATGTCGAGGCACCCCAGGGGCTAAAACTCAAGATGAGTCTTAAAGCCATATGTGTAGTAAGGTAACTGTGCAATATTTGTTAAGTTTCTCTCTCTCTCTCTCTCTCTCTCTCTCTTTCTTAAAACTCTAGGACCTCAAATTGTCTTAGCTCAAACGATAAAAACTATCAACTCCTAGAGGAATATGTCCACGATTATTTCAGACAATCAAGATTTAAAGGGAAATGAAAAGGTGAATTAGAAGAAAAACAAGATAAACGTACAGGGCACTACTGAGAATGAATCGTGTAGCTTATGGAAAAAGAACAACGTGTTGAGCAATTAAGAATTCAACAGTTCTAACAAATGCATACAGATCAATGAAAACATGCTTCAAACAGTTAACATCCTCATACATTCAAATACATAGAGGTACCCTCCACATATCATTTAAATGCACAAAGAAATGACAAAAAATGGTCATTCATTCAAAGGAAATCACTTCTATGTCATAACTAGACATCATGCAGTAACACTAAACATGGTGTATAATCAGTTGTTTAAGCTTTTATAAATCAAATCTGATACAAGAAAGCCAAAATGGGCGAAGATGTTTTACAAGAACACGGACACAAAAAGAAAGGGCGCTACAGACTGAAACATAACATGGGGGATGAATCTCTAGGTGCCTGTTGCTTTCACCATCTGACGATGCTTGAGGTTTTTGATCTAACAGCTCCGGGTATAAGAGCCTCTTAAATTCCCCAAAGTGTCGACCATAACAATGAGCACCTTCATTCTCTTTTATTCCTCACGCTCATCTCCAAAACTACCTTTTGAAACCATTTATTGCTTCTTGAAATTGTTTACTACTTCTTGTTTCTTGAATAGTTTCCCCTGGTAAAAATTGTTTACTTTCCCCTGCTGAATTTTTGTTATGTTAAGCTCTATTTACAATTGGTTTTCTTGTCACCTTCATTTTTACCTGGGCCGGCTCTTGTTGACCTTCTTTATCTTAGAAAGCCACTACCCTTCTTCCCCTTAAATCTAGTATTCGATGGCTACCCGAAATTCCTCTGCAGAAGCGATAGAACTCAGCAGTCGTTGGATCAATCTCGTCGAGCAATCTCAATCGTTGATTGCAAGGCTATGATTAATCCCACATTCACCGCAAGATCTACTTTGGATGGCTTTATATTGCAAACACGCTTCCACAAAATTTGAAAGTGAATGGGCGGGCTATGGAACTCTGCGCGAAGTTCTACCTTTTAGATGTGGGGCCTAGCTCACCAGACTGGCTTTAACTTTGATTGCAAACTTGTTCTGTAAATATCCCGGTGAGCCAACGATCAGGGAGTTGTTGTGTGGCTTTGCTCGCGGGCTTCGACATCTCGGTGGCCCGATGAACATGATGAATCAGCGATCAGAGGCCTGCATGTGACTTGAAAGGCTTAACTTCCCAATGCACTTCAGGTCTAAAATCAAATCTGGACCGTCGATCTGGAGCCCGATCAAATGTGAGTCCTTGATCTGCCTCAAACAAATCAAAATCCATTTAAGTTATAGCAACGTCATTGTTGACGTCATCCTGGTCCCGCAAACACGTGGCAACTTTATACTAGTCCACATTGGTGTTGATGTGGCAGAGGAGCAGACCAAGTGTCGTCGAGCTAGGCGTGTTGTTCTGTGTTTCTAGTGGGCTTTTTTTGTCCAGGTGGCAGCTTTGGATTGGCTTTGACAGGTGCTTTGTTGGCTTGCCACACTGTCACTAGTCCTTTCAGGGTATCACTGATGGCATGCCGAGTCAGCTTCACGTGGAATGTTGAGTTGGCACTGGACCGGGAGCAATATGGGAGAAATGCTTTGGGTGAGGTTAACTCCCGAGGGCAAGGTGAGCCTGGTGGATCAACAATCGGGGACCTGTGCTTAACTTGCTCGCAGGTTTAAACATCCCGATATCCCTGTGGCCTAATGGACCAGGAATCTGACCCCTAACTACATATGGACCATCAATCTCACAATCGACCAGATCTGGACCATTGATCTGCCTGGATCAAATTCAACTTGACAAAATCAGCTTAAGGTACAACAATGTCATCGTTGACATCAGCTTGGTCCACGTGGTGACCTCTAATTCGCTCTGACGGGTGCTCTGCTGGCATGCCACGTTGTCGATGGTCCCTCTGTGTATCCTCGGTGGAACGTTGAGTTGGCTCCACGTGGGAGGTTGATGTGGCACTGGACCGGGAACAATATGGAGAAGTGTTTCAGCTACATCTAACTCCCGGTAGCCTGGTGAGCTCGGTGCACTTCGAGGCTAACCGTTGATCTCGCGCCCGATCAAATAGGGACTTGGACTTGGACTTGTCAACCGGATTAGATTTGGACCGTCGATCTCGCCTTTGATCAAATCTGGATCGTTGATCTGCTTCGCGTGTAGGTCCCGTACATGCTGACGTGGCACTGCACCGGGAACAATATGGGAAGGGTGCTATAGTTGCAATCTGGTGGTCCGGTGCACCAACGATCGGGGACTAATGATGAACTTGTTCGCAAGCTTAAAACATCTCGATGGCCCAATTGGTGAGATTAAAATCTGGACCCTTGCTCCTCGACCCAATCGAATCTTGACCGTTGATCTTCAAACACTCTGGCTCGACCGAACTTGTCGACGGATTAGATCTAGACAGTAGATCTCGCACTTGGTTAGGTCTGGGTCGTCGATCTTGTACCCATAAAAATTAGACCATTGATCTCGCACCACTAAAATCTGGATTGTTGATCTGCTTCACTTGTGGGTCCCTCACATGCTGGCATGGCACCAAACTGGAACAACATGAAAGGTGATTCGGTTGAGGTTGACTCTCGGTGGCCCGGTAGCCTAGTGAGCCCGATGGATCGACGATCAGGGACTTATGATGGACTTGCTCAGAGGGTTAAACATCTCGGTGTCCTGGAAGCCCGATGCACTTGGGGGACGAAGACCAGATCTGAACCGTTGATCTTGCACTCAGTCAAATCTGGGTTGTCCGATCTGGCTCGCCTAAAGGTCCCGCGTATTTGCTAGCACTTGGTTCCCAAGCCACAGTCTTGAGGTAAGCTCCTTGGGCGAATAAACTTAGGCCCTTTCAAGGCGTGATAGGCCCTTTTTGACCTCCGAAACACACCCGAGTGCTTAGATCTTGCCTTAGGCACAAAAAGGGCATGGATTTTTTGTTGTTTTCTTCCATTTGCCTCGAAAAAAGTTGGCAATTTTAGTTCAGAGGCTTGCTCTCTATCTCTAGCTCATCCAATCTCGGCCTTGCAACCTTGGCGAACCTTCATATCAATAGCAGGAACAAATATGGTACTAACACAATCATCGGTGAAAGGTTTGCAAGTCTCTTCGTTGTTATTTGGCACATCTTTATTCACTTTCTTACTGGTTTTAGAGCTGGTTATTGTTGCTGTTATAAAAATTTTACATGCTTAAACGTTTAGCCTCTCTTTACAAATTTATTTCAGCTTTCATTTTTCTTTTGATAGCGAGTGCTTCGAGGCATTTAATTCATTTTCCTAGCTTAGATAACATCATTGATTGTCTCACTAACACCCCTCACACACACACGATCAACTTACCTTGTCTAACTTACTTTGACTTTGCGCTTAACTCAACCTTAGCTAATCAAACAACCAACAAAGGTGGCCATAGACTTGCCTTTACCTTGCTATAGGATCCCTTGAGGTTGATAGGGAAGTCTCCCTTGTGTTGTATCTCCATCTTTCACTAAAAGAAGGGAAGTACTTGCTTAGGTGACAGTGGCAATTACTTCTATATGTTACGCTAGTCAAGTATCTTGTGAAGGCTTTGCAAAAGTGCTAGATTTTGTGATAACACTCCCTAAACTGTTAAATCAAATGTCAAAAAAATAATGGTCAATTAGATATTATGCATCGGCATTAATAAAGTCATTCTGACTTTAGGTTATTTTATGCTTTTACGTTTTATTTCAATTTAATGTCTATCTTGGTCTATCCCACATTCATAAAGTGGATTGACTTGACTAGTATGTAACCCGTTATAAGAAGGCTTTTACTTCTCATTTAATTAATGTAATACGAAAAACTCTCTTAAGTTATCTTGGTTTTCTTTGTGTTCAATTTTCGTGTTATCATGATATGGTATCAAAATTCAATTAGAGCCACAAAGCCTAAGAAAGCATGAAGACCTAGGGACTACTGCCAATACAGACAAATCGAGGAATCACTAGCATAACGAGTGTTGCCGACATCATGTTCGTGAAAATATCGTTGAGGGTCTGGAAAACAAAATACCGACAACATCGGGGAAAATATCAGAAAATATTGGAAAATGTCGACAAACTAAAAAAATACAAAAATATTCAATTTTTTCAATTTTGTAAACATCTAAAGCAACAACAGCGTCAAACAAATGCATTGCCACATAAATATGAAAAGATAATTGATATATAAGATGTATAAGATGTCTAGTGAATCAGTGATACATCACACAAAAACACTGAATCGTGTCTTGATTCCTGACTCCAAAGCCTCAAAATATCATCAAAAATATAACAAATGTATCTCATCATCATGAGTCATCTATAATGAAATCAAATAAATAAACTAATGATTCCCTCTGCCCCTTTTATGGGCAAAGGTAATGGCTCTAGAAATGGCTTTTCCTTTAGAGGAAGATGGCCCTGGGGCTGGCATTGGACTTGTTAGCACACTTTTTCACCCTCCAATATGAGTTGATATAACAGAAACAACAGCGATGAAGAAGGTGTTAATTCAAGGAGTGAATGACACAAATTGTCACAGGCAAACCCCCTCTCCATTTGGGATGGTGTGTACCAAGCTCAGGGGGGAGTCCCTAGGTGCTGGGCTGCTGATTTGTACCTGATTTTCTGCAAAATAACACACAAAACAGCAGCAAAAAAGTCTTTGGACAGCATGTAAACACACCACCATAATTTTAAAGTTGCTTGGAGGGGCCCTGCAATGTTATAGCATAAGAGAGAGGAAAGAAGCAAGAAAAGAAACCACTTAAAAGACAGAGAAATATCACAGTAAATGGTAAAAACCACTAATCAATTTGCAAGAGTAAAAACAAGATACCAACAAGAAGGAAAGTTCATCAAAAACACAACACTTCTTTATTATAGACTTGCCAAAGGGTTGATTGCGCCACAACAGACAAGTCCACAACTGGTACAATGATTATCCTTGCTCAAAGAGAGAGTAACTAGACTCGAGAGAATGAGAGAAGAGAAAAAGAACAAGTGTATGCCGCTGTTGCCAATATCCAACTATAATATCATGTAGCTTACTCCAATATATAGTGTAGAGGACGCACTTTACCAAGACTATCCATGAGGGCACATAAGAGGTGGAATAAATCAAGGAATGTGCATGAGTGAGGTAAGTAGGAGTGGAGAGAAAGTAAACCATGTGCATGGAAGGATAACTCATGAGTTAATGTGTGTTACCGCAGGATTTGTAATTGTGCAAAGCCAACACAAGACTCTCAAATCTTGCGTAACTATGGAAGATCCCACCATTGTAACCTTAGTAAGAACTTCCCTCGTTTTAGTGATGGAAGAAGTCCATCACAAGGGAGGCTTCCCTGGTGACCTCAAGGGATCAAATAGCAAGTATTGTAGCCAAGCCTACCGCCCCCTCTCTTGATCACTGAAAGAATGATCTAGGTCAAAGAAAGATAAGAGGTGTGAAGTTGTTTGAGTACCTGCCCGGAACAATAACACTTTGCAGCATATATGTAACAATTTCCAAGCTAAATTATGCAAGAATAACCTCTTATGACACTAGACAAAATAAGTTGCAATGGCTGATACAAATTTGCAGCAATAAACAATTATATGACAGCAGTAAATGATTTGTAACAGCAGCAACAATAAATGTTCAGAAATGCAACAATTGACCATAAAAACTTAACATACATCCACTATAACACGATCCTATTGTTAGATGCAATTTCTGAATGAGTTAGGCCACCTTTATATGAATGTATGCAGCAAATTAAAGTGTTTTCAGATGGCTGTAGCAAACTTTTACAACAGCAGCAAGAAATATAATGAGTTTGCCAATGTTAGTATTAGTAAAGTTAGTAGAGAACTTGAGAGTTTTAAAAGAGAGTGTTTGTCAATCAGTTCACCAAAGAATAGCTTCTTAGATCGGTGCCTTTATTGAGTTATGGAGTCTTATAACAGCAAATGCAACTAAGCTTGAAAATTGATCTAATGCAACCAAGAGGTAGGATTCAATCCCTAAGGTGCAAGCACATTGGGCCTTGGGCTTTGAATCTTGAGGAGAAGAATTTCTAGGGTGCAAGCACATTTGGGCCTTGGGCTTTGAATCTTAAGGAGAAGAATTTCTAGGGTGCAAGCACATTTGGGCCCTAGAAATCGTTTCTCCCTTCTTGTAGCTTCAATTAAGTCAAAAATCAAAAGTCTAGGGATAAAATCCTAAAGTGCTAGCACTTTACGGCTTTAGGGTTCTAACCCTAGCAAGGAAACATTCACAAATTTTGGACAAAAATCACCTTGTGAGAGGAAGAAGCACATATGTTCCTCACCTACGGTGTCACCAAGCAAGACGTCTAACATAAAATAGCAAATTTACCATGAAGTATAAATAGCATAAGAATAAATTGCAGAAAATTCACTTACTTCAACCAAGAAACCAAGAGATAAAACCCTAATTGCAGAAATTCCCATCCAAAATCAGCAAAAAACATCCACAAGTGACCTTCCAAGCATAGCGCATGAGAGAGAGATAGCCAATGACCCTTAGAGGGCAAAAATTTCAGAAGTTCTCTCAGAAATGGTGAGAAACCATGATGATAAAATGAAAATCGGGTTTGCCCTTTTTATACGAGGCAACCCTAACATGATTTGTCCACATAATTTGTCAACAATAAAATATGAGTGGGGCCGACCCCCTGATTTGCCTCTCACATAATGCCAAAATACAAAAATACATCATAAAACCCTCAAAAGGGTGACATCATGCTAGGAGAGGGTGATGTCATGCCTCCAAAGGCCAAGTGGGATGCTCCAAGGGTGAATGAGTGTGAAGTGATGTGTCTCCTCACCCCAAGCCATGCCAATCATCTCCGGAACCAAACCATCCACCAAACCCTAGCCAAGAGGATGACGCCAAAGGCTAGAGGGTGACGTCAAGGACCTCCAAAGGCCACGTCCAGGGCTGAGAGAGTTGTAATGATGTCTCTGAGTGATGTACAAAGGCCCGTTGTTGGAACGTCCTCTATCCTCTGTGTGGCACAATGACCAGGACCATATGTGTGGCACAATGACCAAGACTGCTCAAGAGTCAAACCAAGCCCATTTGTCCATTGTCCAAGGTTCTGAGAATGTGAGAGCCACTGTCTAAGGGTCTAAGGGTGGTAAGTCACTGGATGATCCACTACTCTCCATCACACATGGAAAAGTCCTGCAATAAAGGCACAACATCTTGGGTACAAGCCCGAGGCGCCCCTTAAGAACCATGTCAGGGCCATCCAAAACAAGCCCTGACATGGGTTGCTCTACCTAGTATGTGGGCTTTCAGCCCATATGTGTGGCACAATGACCAAGACTACTCAAACCAAGCCCATTTGTCCATCGTCCAAGGTTTTGAGAATGTGAGAGCCACTATCTAAGGGTGGTAAGTCACTGAATGACCCACTGCTCTCCATCACACATGTCAAAGTCCTGCAATAAAGGCACAACGTCCTGGATACAAGCCCAGGGCGCCCCTCAAGAACCATGTCAGGGCCATCCAAAACAAGCCAAATTATAAAACATGGTTAACCAAAGTTCATAAGAAACATTAGTCCTTAAAACATACAAAGTAAGTTGCAACTTAAGATATAATCCATGTAAGATAATTAACCTCAGTATCCCCTTCAAGCATCACACCAACCCAGGACCCCACGTGAGTTACCAAGTTTAAGTATGGGAGGGTCTTCATCCAACCCTATTAGGTGTGCCACCTAGACAAGAAATAAAATAACCCAGGTAGAGGAATAGGTCCCGAGAGTGACAAGGGAAAGTAAAAACCCACCAAGAGTAAGTGTGAAAGTGATATGGTTTAGGGCTTACTTCATTGCTTATGGTGTTAATTCATCTCTATGAGCACCTTTGTGGAGGTTGCGCTTTCTCTTCAGTTACCCCATATTTGCGTGCCACCTTTTTCCAAACTCCTTTTTGTCTTTTTCTACTCCATGCTTTCATTTATATTTGCAAATTTGCAAGTCCCCTTTTGTACAAGGTTTCAAGCTATAGCATTATTTTTTGGGGAGCGGAGCAAGCACTAAAAGAGTAGAGCTCAAGTTGGACTGGCTTTTGGTGGTCCTGCTTTGCTATCTTCGCTTTCTTTTCTAGCATCATGTTCTTATTCTTTTATCGCAGTTGCGAAACAACCTTTGGGCCTTCAACCCCTCTTCTCATGAGAGAATGGACCATAGCCGAAGTTTAGGATATGTGAAAGGATTTAAGATAGAAGATGTTAAGTATGGTCGAGAGAGGAACGTTACACTTGTGAGGGCCCCCCAGTATTACCCCTTTTCCCTGGGTGGTGACATCATGAGACGAGGGCATAGAGGTTGACCACCAAGGTGAATCAAGGCAACTAACACAATTTCCCAAACCAGTGATCCATTATCCAACTTCAACCAAAGATCTTCATCCACATGCCCAACAAATTAAGCACAACACTTTGCAAGAAAGGACTAACATACCTCATGGTGATAGTAGCTTACCATCTCCCATACCCTAGGTTGCTTAAATGTGATGATCATTGGTTGATCTGTACTAGGAGGCAATAAGGGGGGATATTGGGCTTGCCATCTATGGACATGTTGATCATCATCATGGTCGGGATCATGTTCTCCATGTTGATATTATGGTAGTTGAGGAAGGTATTAAACTCCATATGTAACCTTTGACTAGAATAGAATATTCCGGAAGCAAGAGAAACCCTAAACAGATGTGCAAAAACCGTAGAAGACATGTCGGCTCAGCAGAATATATAATATTAAGGTATTATCCTCCAGAAGACCAGTCGGCTTCACAGGAAAAAGATAAATAGAAAATATAATTACCATAAAGTCAGGTCGGCCCAGCCAGAAAAGTCATTGGACAGATTAGTATAAATAAAGGACGTCTTGGCTCATTTGTTCATTCACTCTCACCCAGAAAACCAGAAATAGTGCGCAAGTTTGGAGGAGGAGCAGCACAGTTGGGCAATTTTCTCTTGTTCAGTCTTTCTGGTATCTTTATCTTGTGCGCTACCTTTGAAGAAGGTGTGCTCTCTCTTGGTCATCTGTGGGTTATGGTGTGGCTTCCCGGAATCATTCTTTCTATCAAAGGTTAAGGTGCTCGGGGGTGGCTTTGTGCCTATGGACGGGTGACAATGGTGTATCATTGTCTATGGTGAAACAAGCACATCAACATTATTCTAACATGTTATGGGCCCACACCACCTTCGGAACAATCTAACCACTAGAAGGTAGATCCGTAGCTCTCTGTCAAGTTCATTGTAGCACAATTGAAGTTGCAGTGCCAATTCCTTCGTGCCAGTTCCTTCGTGCCAGTTGTAGTGCTAGTTGTAGCACCAGTTACAGTGCCAGTTGCAGTGCCAGCACCAGTTGTAGTACCAGTTGCAATGAAAGTGTCTGTGAAGTATCGGGACTAATTTTTTTTTTGGTTGTCCTAGTGCGCCTGTAGTGTCCCCAAGTCCGAGCCCCGATGTAAACCATGATCTGAAAGAGATTGTAAATATGTGTTATAGGCTGGTGAGCCAAGTTTTGTATAAGTCGGTAGGCTTATGTGTTTGATTAGGCCAGAGAGCCTAACGGTTGAAGGCCAAGGGCCTGGATTTTGTATCTGTATGTATGCAGCACATCAATAAAATATAAACACCGCCAGGTGCAAACCGACCACGATGAATGAGTGATGGGGGACTGAGCGTCCACAGAGTGGGCAAGGGACTAGGGGCTGGAAGGTGGGAAAAAGGGGTTGAGTGTTGAACCTAGGGGCTAAGCCTAGGGGGCTTAGGCCTGGAATAATATTTTAACATTATTTCCAAATAGTCATGAGCATATTATGTTTTTATCCTAAGTCCTTTTGGAAGGACACATGATTTCCCAAGTGGTGGGAGGAACGCATGCTGGTGGAACGCATGCAGTTTCATGGGTGACAAATGTCAACCCTGGTGCATGCGAATAAAACGGCCAGAATGAGCCGTGAGGGGGTTCCAATTCCCATTCCACTAAACTGTCTGAGCAGGTACGGAGCTCTGAGCAGTACGACCAACCCGACTCCTGTAGAGGACCTTCGTGCGACCCTGTGACTGAGACGTCTGCGTCTAGCCCTGAGAAAACCGGTGTGTGGACTCCTGGAACGGGAAGCCTGTGTTGAATTCGGGAAAAAGTCTCTGTTTGCCCAGGAAAAGCTGAGCGAGCTTGTGCGTGGAACCCTGTTCAGAAATCTTGACCGTGAGAATATCCTGTGGCTGCTGAACCAATTCTTGGGAAGCCTGTGTCTATTTTCCCTGAGTTTGTTGTGGCACGCAGTGCTTGTCTGCACTTTGCATACTGTCCAGAGTAAGCCTATGTTGAGCTTGTGTATGACTTCTCTCCAGGTGAGGGAGGTGGTTGATGTTGGAAGAGGCAGGTTGTCAGGCCTGCGAGAAACTCTTTCCAGGTGAAAGAGTTGCTGGGAAGTGTTTTCTTCCAGAGAGTGTCCAGCACCAGCTACGGGCTCTGAGACTTCCTGATCCGACCTGTTGCCGAGACCCAGAGGGGGAGGTTAGCACCGATGGACTGTGCGTGTGAAGGTGTATACTCCCGGGCGGAACAGGCATGTGGGGAATGAGGGTCTGGTAGTAGTGGGCGTAAGATGGCATCTTTGGGAAGAATCCTTCCAGATATTTCTGTGTCGTCTTCTCTGTAACCTCAGCCTAGCCTAGGATTCCTTGCCTCGGTGGAGCTCGGTTCCAGCTCGGGGGTGACCCACTGTTGAGCTGATGAACAGTGCGGTCTAAGGCTGGGAGGTTCGTGGAAGGCCTGCACTTGGTTGGTGATTTCTACAGCTGTTAAAAGATAAGTATCTGAATTATGCTTTGATCATGTTTTGCATGACTAAGTTGTCTATGTATCATGTTTTCTGCTGTGTATATGAATTAAATGATAAGGCTAAATGCTTGTTGAATATAGCAGTAATTCATATGTTTTACTCTGAGTGAAATGTATTATTTTTCTTGAATGCATGTGGTTACATAATTCCAATATTAGTTATGTAAAAGTCTGTGTACAGACTGGTTAGGAGAGGTTGAAAGCCTCGGTAGTGAAAAAGGTACACTACAAAGTGGTATCAGAGCCAAGATTTCGACACTGAGCCTAGATGGGCCAGTGGAGCAGTCTTTGGACTGAGAATGAGAGGGGAACTTGAGTCGGGAGGACCAATTTCGGACCCTGGTTTGCTCCGAAACGTCAAGGAGATACTTGACGAGTTTTTAAGCTCAGGAGGTTTAGCGGTGTTGTGAAACCACAGCTGGTATGGTCTATGACCACAGGGAGACAGGTCTCTACACCAATGGTGTTAGAACCTTAGGAACCGTTCGGGAGGGAAGGCGAGCCCTCGTGACCGTCGGATCTGGAAAAATTGTGCACAAGGTTTAAAGCCTTTGGATATTGCACAGGGGATTGGAAAATCGCGATACGCAAAATCCCGATTTGGTTAGGAACAGTCTGAGTCATCAGATCTTAGTCGGAAAACCCGACAGCCATTGGATCTGTCGGGAGATGCCCGAAGGTTAAATCTTAGTATTTAGGGGCGAAAGCTCCGAATTAGCGAGAAAGAATCTGAGCCGTCAGATCTCGATCGGAAAAACCCGACAGTCGTAGGATCATTCGGGAGATGTCTGAGGGTTAAACCTTCGAGACTAGGGGTGAAAGTTCTGAAATAGATCCATACCATCCGAAAAACGGAGGACACGTGTCGTGAAATTTTCCATTCCGGAAAATCGGGAATCGCGGGGACAAGGAGTCCATGCGTTGTGAAACTCCGAACCCCGAAACCCCGATGAGCGGTTTGATTACGGTCATAAGATAGAGGTCACATGGACCTCGGCATAGCCGAGGGGGCTAAGGTAAAGGCGCATCGGGAATCCCGTGGTCGAGTGTTTTTCAACAATTGAAACCCTGAAACCCCGACATAATCAGAGCCGTTCATCTGAGGGACAGGTATCAGTAGATCTCGAGGAGCCGGAGATCTGCGCCATCGGAGGAAATCCCGACAGAAGAGTCGTGTGGACCACAGGTGGAACTGGTGGAGGACAGGTGCCAGCAGCTTGGGCAGAGTCGGGAATCGGCATATCGGAGTTCCTACGGACAAGGAACTCGAGACCTTTCAAGGCCCGAACCCCGGAGGAAATCGGGACCGTTCATTTAGTGGACACGTGGCAGAGATCTGCACCATCGGGGAAAGTCCCGACAAGGAATAAATTCATCGGCGTTTGGAGTTCATCGGGATATCGGGGATCGCGGTGACAAGTGATTCATACACTTTGAAATCGCGATCCGCGAAACCCCAATCAGTGGGGAATAGCTGTCAGCTTGACGGAGAATCACCGCATCGGGAAATCGGGGATTCCGTTGAAAAGAGGTTCGGTGCGTTTCGACTCGCAAACCTCTGAACCCCGATAAGAGATAAGGCCGTGGTCACAAACCAACAGCCATATAGTGCGAAGCCTATAGCCGGGGGCTATCGTGAAAATAGGCGCATCGCGAGTCGGGGAATCGCGAGGCTTGGAAACACGGGTATTTCGGCATCGTAAACCCCGATATTCCGATGCAGAGGTTTGACTGAGGTCATATGGTAGCGGTCACGTGGGCCAAGACCCTAGCAGGAAGGCTAGTGCGTGAAAAAGAGCTCATCGGTGATCGGGGAAGTGGAGAGATGAGAAACTCTCAACATCAGAAAGCTCGAAACCCCGAAACTTGGAAGTCCTGAAAATGTCGGAAATTGAAGTTTCGGACACCCGAAAACACAGAGTTGAATTGAGCTCAGACAATTCGTGAAATTGAAATACTTTATTAAACATCGATGGTTATGAAATATGATGAATTGTCAAGAAAACGAAGGCTCGACCAATTCGAGTCGTTGGCGCATTATAGTGAAGAAGACTGACGAGTGCCAGAACTATCTGGAAATTGCCTCAAACGCAAAGAAATAGGAGAGATACATAACACTTCCAGTTCAAGAAACTAGTTTGAAACAAAATATCTTTTATTTTATCTGAACTGGTTATAAATATTGTGGGTCGTTTGTGAAGGTTTAATGGCCTGACAAATTTCGAAATTAATTGCACAGTGCGTGTGCAGAATTCAACGAAGGCCAGAACTCCAGTTAATCAATGCCGAGTATGGAGTGGGGAAGAGTGCAGATTACCCCTGAAATGGAAGACGAACGGGAAGGAAAGGATGTTAACTTAGGAGTCGAAGGATCGAACTCCAATGGGCACGGAAAAGAGATGGATAAGGAAAGACATATGATGCAACTCATCGAAAGATTGCAGAAAGATGCCCAGGCTCGCCTAGCTGATAGCCGAAAGCTCATGAAAGTCCGAGATCGGCAAGGTGAATTCAATTTAAAATTGTTGAAGAGCCTGGAAAGAATAGAGAGAAACTTGAGAAGGGAAGAGACTCAGGTACGATAGAAAGTCGCAGAAATCATGGGAGAAGAAGCAGATCGAGGAGTGGTAGCCGACATCACAGTCGCTCCCAAAAACATTCGGATAGGGAGACACACAGCAGTTCGAGCCCGTCCCCTACCAGAAAACATCGAAAATCTGGAAAAGAGGAATTGAAAGGAGAGATGAATAAAATTAAACCTCCAACATTCGATGGAGAACATAAAAAGGAGGAAGATGCTGAGACATGGTTGCTTGGCATGAAGAAATATTTCCAGCTGCAGAATTATTTTGCCCATGCAGAGGGAAGAATTGCAATGTACCAGTTGAAAGGAAAAGCATCCATGTGGTGGGACCAGTTTGTGCAGGTACAACACATCAGAGAGAAAGAGGTCACTTGGAAGGAA
>JZKD02S2426425.1:998340-1011713 GCA_000966675.3 Picea glauca
AAGAACCTAGCAAAGATTGCAAGGGATGTGGATGAGCCAGGTAACAATTCCAAAGTTTAAACTTTAAAGTTCAAGTGTTTAAATTTTATATACTTTATATTTTATTACTTCAAGGCACTAACTCGACTAACTATGTTTTTCGCAGCAAACTGGTGGGAGTCATTTGACAGCCATTGTCCTCAATTGCAAAAGTTTGCAATTAGAGTGTTGAGTCAAACTTGCATTGCTTCTGGGTGTGAGCGCAATTGATTTGTCTTTGAGAGGATTCACACGAAGAAGAGAAACCAATTAGAACAAAAATGATTAAATGATCTAGTCTTCGTGCAGTACAACCTCCGGCTCAGGCGCAACCAATTGTTGAACAAAAGACCCGATACAGATCCTATTGTGTTGGATGATGTTGATCCAACTTCAGATTGGGTAGCAGAGACTCACCCACCAGAGTTTGATGCTGACCATGATTCGGAGACGGAGTTTGCAGGGCAGGCTCAGATGGATGCAGATCCACTATTAGGGCATCGCAGTCCAATTCCAGTGTCAGACATGGCAGGCCCTAGTGGAACTGCAGGCAGGCGTAGTCGCTATCGTATACCTCGTGTGCCTCGTCACGGTCGTACTCGTACTACTACAGCTAGTGCAACTTCAGAGTGTGTAGTCACAAATGTCCCTGATGGTGATGAGTCTGAGGCCAAGTCCGAGTCCCAGTCAGATGATGATGTCAAGGGCGAGGATGCCCATGCCATTTCTACTTCTAGCAGTAGTGATGATTGATCGTTGATCATGTTGATCATTGAGATAGTGACTTGTAGTCTTGACTCTTGCTAGTATGTGTTTTGTTGTTGTGGCGAGGCCATTTTGACTCTAGAGCCTCCTTGATTTTGTATTTATGTTCGATCTCTAGATATGTATTGCACTTGGTGCCATTTTGATATATTCATGAGCATACTTTGGATAATTTGTCTCTAATTGTCTCTAATGCTTTGGAAACATGATTTAAAATCTTGAAAATATATTTTTCGTTAAAATTTAAATATTTTATGTTTTTTTTTTAAAAACCGGTTCGATCGGTTCATTACCGGTTCCGGTTCAGGTTCAAGTTGGACCCTCGACCGGTTTCGGTTTTTAAAACTATGGTGTAGCCATGGGTGAGCACGTCATGCGGGTGTAGCCCATGACGATGATGGTGACACACACTACGAGATGTAGCTCTAGTGTTCTCTAGCGGGTTGTGACCCCTAGACGAGATTGACAGGTCCACATGGGTGTAGCCATGTGTGACGCTAAGTTACAGGAAATGCCCTACCCCCTGTTTCGGCATCGAAAACAATCCGAAATGCCGAAACGGGTACGGTACGACCGAGAAACGTAGTCGATCGTACCGTACAATTGACGGTATTTCCCTGCTGTACCAGCCCATACGGGCGCGTTTCGTTCGTTCTAAGGCATCTTAGAGGCCAAAAACAAAAAAAATAGGGGGTCGTGGGAGTTAATATGGATATGGTTTTCCTTCTAAAATGTCATATATGTGTATCATTATATTTTTTTGCAATATAATGTTTTAATTTCCCCCGACGTTTCCATTTTTTGAGGGCCTGTTTCGTACTGTACCGGTTTCGGAATCTTAGAAACGTTTTCCCGTTTCGTGCAACTTAGGTGTGACGTGATGGTGCTACCTGTAGAATGGTCTGCAAGACTATGTGAGTCTTGCCCATGCCATATGAAGAAGGATGGATGTGTTTGAGACCATTAATACCTCCCTAGCTAAGAGGGAGTGTTGATATTATGGTAGTTGCAGGAGGATTAAACTCCATATGTAACCTTTGACTAGAATAGAATATTCCGAAAGCAAGAGAAACCCTAAACAGATGTGTGAAAACCCTAGAAGACATGTCGGCTCAGCAGAATATATAATATTAAGGTATTATCCTCCAGAAGACCAGTCGGCTTCACAAGAAAAAGATAGACAGAAAATATAATTACCAGAAAGTCAGGTCAGCCCAGCCATAAAAGTCACTGGACAGATTAGTATAAATAAAGGACGTCTTGGCTCATTTGTTCATTCACTCTCACCCATAAAACCAGAAACAGTGGGCAAGTTTGGAGGAGGAGTAGCAGCTGCAGTTGGGCAGTTTTCTCTTGTTCAGTCTTTTTGGTATCTTTATCTTGTGCGCTACCTTTGGTGAAGGTGGGCTCTCTCTTGGTCATCTGTGGGTTATGGTGTGGCTTCCCGGAATCATTCTTTTTGTCAAAGGTTAAGGTGCTCGGGGTGGCTTTGTGCCTATGGATGGGTGACAATGGTGTAGCATTGTCTATGGTGAAACGAGCACATCAACATTATTCTAACACTCCATTGTAGGCCTCGAGATATGATCTCCTTTGGTTACACCTAGGAATGGGGGGTAACAATGTGCATGTGTGATGGGGGAAAGGGAATAAAACGTAATAAAAGAGGGAAAAAGGGAGATCACGCCCTAATTTTTAAGAGAGAAGGCGCATGGGAAATGGAGACTAGGAAGAGCAGAAGGGAATAAGAGTTAGACAGTGGGAAAAATAGGAAAATGGGGATAGCTAAGCACATGGTAGAAGGGATAGGTAATTAGTGTGAGTGAATGAGAGTAGTGTTAGCACATGGGAGGCAAAGCCATGCGCTCATGATGAAATATGCACCCTATTTTTTAGGAGAAAGGTAGGTGGCGCATGCATGAAGAGAAGAGGGAGTAGTCAAGAGAAAAAAAGCCACACGTGTGAGGGAAAGAGACTAGTGAGGGCGCACTTTGGGAAGTGAAAGGGAGATAATGAGAGTTTGAACCATGCGTGTAGGTTTTAAAGAGAGGAAGGGTGAATGGAGGAAGGAATTAGGAATCAAACGCATGCTTAAACGCTAATTTTGGCCATGATATACATGAGTTACCAAAGAGAGAGGGTGCGCCCTATATTTTAGGGATTTAGCGTTCAAGAGAAATTAAAGGGGAATAAATGAAACTAATTTGCATGGAAAGTGGGTTAATGACGAGTGAGAAAAATTTAAGTGAGTGATTTAAGCCTCGATTGCCTCAATCATGTCTATGAGAGTGCCACATCCACACGCCCTTCTTTCACTTTATTTAATTCTCTTTTAATGCTTTTACCTTGGAAAGTGTACCCTCTCATTAATGATGCCAAGTAGATGCCACATGTTACACTGAATCACCGCCACGGGTCGGAATTTGACACTGCCACTTGTCACCTTTAGAGCCAACCACCCCTGCTATAAATAGAAACTACTAAACATACGGTCTAACTCCTAAAAAATCGGAAATTATCAAAAACGTCTGAGGTGACTAGAACATTGCCATGTGCCATATGTCTAAAAGTAGACATTGCTAAAAATAGAATGTCCCTGCATGTCAATGATATAATACTCATCGGATTCGATTTTTCGAGGGGATTCCAAATATACGGTCAGAATCAACATGCGAGCCTTGGTGCTCCACCTGCTAAAAATAGAAATTGCTAACCAGTCACCCTAGAAAAGGTCCAAAAGACTCAAAATGTCTCAAGGATCCATAGTGCACACTCAAAATCCTAATCTGAGGCCTGGAGCTCAACCTGCTAAAAATAGAAAGTACTTGCATGTCGCTTGGAAAAATGTCATCGGGCTTAGTATCATGCAAGGACCAACTATGTATGCTCAAAACTGTCAAATGAGTCTCCAATCACTTTCTCCTAAAAAGTAGGGTCACCTGTTATATATAGAAATTTCTCTCAAATCCTGTGAAATTGTCCTAGCTTTAACTCTGAAACAAAAACAAACATATACCAGTCTTGTACCTATCTCTGATGGGAACCAACCTCTAGCCCACACAAGTACTAAAACTCTAGGAAACTCTTTGAATGCTAGCCTAAGTAGTGTATGCTAGCTCTTAACCCTCAAGATTTTCAAGGGTGAAAATCTAGGGGTTAACAGGACTCAGACGTCCTATAGAAGAAGCAAAAGCTAGACTCCATCATCCTCTACTGGTGCTACTACCAAGTCCAACTCGCTCTATTGGAGTCCGTGAAGGTGGTGGTGCTAGTGCACTCTTAGTGTCAATAGTCACCTCCTGTAAAGGTGTTTGTTCTAGAACATCCTCCTTCTCTACCTTTCTCTCCCCTACTATGTCCTCCTCTACCTCCTCCTGTAACCAATCATGGACTGATTGCAAGATAAGCCTCTCAATCTCAACCCTTCATGCAACAATGGTGTCAATCCCATCCAATGAGATGGCATCCAAAGTCGGGTGTTTTCTAAATCTACCTCACGCACAATCGGAGATTGTAGTAGACATAGACCATGTCATTAAGGCATTGTGATTCCAACCTGTATAAGGGCCATAAATTATAAATTAATAATTATAATACACAATTTAGAGAGTGACGGGACATAAAATAATAAATTACAATTATAATGAATTCAAAATTTAATTTGAAAATGTTTAACATGTTGCGCTTCTTGGTGTGTATTTTCTCAAATACACTCCAATTGCGCTAACATCTTGAAGAGCTACATTTTTGGCTAAGCACCCGAATGGCAAGTTTTTGTTAATTGGGTGCTCTTGCAACATAAGCTTGTACACCAAGCATCTACAACAAATAAGAGAAACATAAGAAAAGACATTGAAATTTCAAAGTTGAAAGTTGAAACAAAGTAAGAAGAGACATTGAAATTTGAAATAGAATGAAGCGTACTTGGCATTTTGGTCTTCCTATCCTAAATAGCCATGTCAAAGCCAAATCTTCCACCAGCCATCCTATATATTTCCATTTCTTTAGAAATCTTTGCACGTTCTTGTGGACTTGGCACCATCCTCTAAACACGTGAGTAATCCATCCATAACCTCATCATCAAATCTAAAACTACAAGAGTAAGAGAATGCAGGGTTGAGGTAGATCCATGCAACATGAATGGGGTGATGGACTGTATTGTTCCATCGCTCGTCAATCACTCTCCATATCAACATTCGTTTCTCAAATCTATCATCCCCCTTGTCCTCCTAATACACAGGGATACATTCTTTGGCCATCTCCATGGCCTCATACAAGTAGCCCAATGCAGGCTTAACTCCATCAACCAACCGAAGAACCTTTACCAAAAGTTCGCTAATGGCACACACTTTCTCCACTCCGACCCAAAAGCTCTTCTGGTATGACACTAGCTTGCATATGGCCTCCCCCTGAATATGAAGAGAATGTTGCTTTCAGATGAGGAGTAGCACCCCGAAAGAGGCGTGAGTTAAGCGATGTATTATTTAAAAAGGGGTCCTGCACTAGGTGGCTACATCAGTTGTAAGTTAAGATGACTTCTTAGGCCTTTTGCAGTTGGCATACAAAACGTACAACACTGTCTGACCACGGATGAGGGGTAGCGCCCCGAAACAGGCGTGAGTTCTGCGATGTATTATTTAAAAGGTGGCCAAACAAAAGGGGTCCTGCACTAGGTGGCTACAGCATCCGTAACTTAAGATGATTTCTTAGGCCCTTTACAGTTGGCATACATAACGTAGAGCATTGTTTGGCCACTCATGAGGGGTAGCGCCCCGAAACACGCGTGGGTTCTGCGATGTATTATTTAAAAAGGGATCCTGCATTGGGTAGCTACAGCAGCCGTAACTTAAGATGATTTCTTAGGCCCTTTGCAGTTGGCATACAAAACGTACAATACTCTCTGGCCACTGACGAGGGGTAGCGCCCCAAAACAGGCGTGAGTTCTGTAATGTATTATTTAAAAGGGGTCATGCACTGGGTGTCTACAGCAGCCGTAACTTAAGATGATTTCTTAAGCCCTTTGCAATTGGCATACAGAACATACAGCACTGTCTGGCCACTGATGAGGGGTAGCACCCCGAAACAGGCGTGAGTTCTGCGATGTATTATTTAAAAGGTGGCTAGACAAAAGAGGTCCTGCACTAGGTGGCTATAACAGCCGTAACTTAAGATGATTTCTTAGGCCTTTTGCAGTTGGCATACAGAACATACAGCATTGTCTAGCCACTGATGAGGGGTAGCGCCCCAAAATAGGCATGATTTCTATGTTGTATTATTTAAAAAGGGGTCCTGCACTGGGTGGTTACAGCAGTCGTAACTTAAGATGATTTCTTAGGCCCTTTGCAGTTGGCATACAGAACGTACAGAAGTGTTTGGCCACTGATGAGGGGTAACGCCCCGAAACAAGTGTGAGTTCTACGATGTACTATTTAAAAGGGGGTCCTGCACTGGGTGGCTACAACAGTCGTAACTTAAGATGATTTCTTAAGCCCTTTGCAGTTGGCATACAGAATGTACAGTAGTGTCTGGCCAGTTTTCCAAGATGTAGTTGATGTTAGCATTGAAGAGTCTAAGTTCATATTTGGTGCAAAAGGTTTTCTTGGAAAGAGGGAGTTAACCTTGTTGAGACTTGTGCTTCAGTTGCCAAAGCTTTAAAGGTACATGGGCGAGATACCCATGATTGTCGATTAATGATATTGGCCAATGAGGTCGACAAGGACTTTTGTCTACTACATTATTTCCTTGTATTCAAGAGATTTCATAGTACAAAAGGGAGCAGTGGTCCTAGTTTATATTCCTTCATATTCACAAGTGGTCAATGTTCTTTTCAAACCCCTAGCAAATGGGAGGTTCAAGACACTATGTTAGTATCTTAGTGTGGTGGAGAACACCTTTCTCACAAAGAGGGAGAGTTAAAGTTTACATGTTGTTCTAAAGGTGTTTCTCCTTCAACATGGCATGCTTCTGCAAATCCATATAGTCATAATGATAGTGGAGGAGGTGCAACAGTGATGACAGTGTTGTGGCACAACATAATGAGCAGGTTCTGCAACAGCATATTCATCATCAGCAACTTCTACAACAGTGTTAGGACCTTCATGGCATAATGGTGGAGCAATTATGGAGGAGTTAGAGGGTGCATGCATTTACGTTGTTGTCCAAGAGTGCACCCCACCCCCAATGCTTTGCTACCGAAGCGCACTCCCAAAAGGAGTTTTCATGAAGCACCCTAGGGAGCACGCCTCTTGAATGCTCCCTTCTGGGAGCGCACTCCAGCGCGAGAGGGAAAAATTGGCTTCTTTTTTTTTCTTGTGGAAACCAAGACAAGGTTCCAAAATCTTGGTTTAAGCATGGCTAGGGTTCCTTGGTGGATTAAAACACTCATTCACTCCATTTTCTCTCATTCTATTTCTCATTTTACTCATTTCCCTCATCTTTGCTAGGGTTTTGAGTGGGTTGCTTGCTAGTTGTTGGGGAGTAGATTTGTGAGAGCTTGGAATGAAGATTGAAGGCTGCCATTTGTGAAAGCTTGAAAGCAAGATTGAAGGTTGCCATAGTTGCATTCAACCACCACTGGAGAGTTAAAGAGGTAGGCTCTAAAGCCCACTCTTGTTTGCTTTTAATTTTTTTTCCTTGAGTTGTAAACTAGAATATTTACTATCTTGAATGCTTGAATGTTTTCTTCTCCTACTCTTTCCCATTTCTCCTTCTTCATCATTCTATTGTCGGCAGCAACTTATTCTCAAGATTCAACAAGCATGATGTGTATGACAATGTGGTATATCCTTTTGGTTCCATTTTTTATTATGACAGTGGTGTTGGGACATCGAAATATTGGTGATTATGAGGAAGAACTAGAAGTAGGCAGCACATACCATGGAGAGGAGGAAGAAATGGAAGGGGATGAAGATAATGAAAATCACAGTGACAATGGATAGAAACCCAAAGAAAGTTCAATACCCTTGTGGAGGTATGTGATAAAGCTTGGGGAAGGGAAAGGGGGTGGAACCACAAAGTTTATATGCTCTCATTGTCATACAACTTACACAGCTTCATATACCCGTGTGAGAAAGCATCTTTGTGGAATTATGCCATGGGATGAAGGTAAGAGAATAGAATTCAAAACCTGTGAGCATGCACCAGTCAAAGATAGAAACAAATACAAGAAGAAAGAGGAGGCCGCACAAAACAAATCCAAAAAATCAAAGGTTGAATCTAAAAGTCAAACCTCAGGTTCACATAGAATGTTCGGTGGTCAATCCCCATCCCCCCATGCTAGTAGATTCTTGTCTATGCATTCAGGGCTTAGAACAATATCATATTTCCTTGACCAAGGTTGTAGGGATGACGTGGATGCAAAAAATTTCAGGTTTCTCTATGCATGTGGTGTACCATTCAATATTCTTCGCTCACCCTATTGGCATGAAATGGTACAAGCCATTAGTGGTGCCCCTAAAGGATACAAGAGCCCCAGGTATGACAAAGCTAGAATCATGGGACTTGATAGAGAAAGAGCCAAAATCCACAGTGCTCTAGGACAATTTACAAATGAATGGAATGAAAATGGGATATCCATTGTATCTAGAGTTGGAAAATGTTGAAGGCAAGCCATTGATAAATATTCTTGGTGTGGTGCAGTCTTCCTTTCAGCGCATGACTACTCAAATCATTACAAAATTGGTATTAATATTATAGAACCTTTAATTAAAACCATTCAAGAGATTAGCCCATACAATGTCACTCAAGTCATCATTGATAATGCTGCTACTTGTTAGGGAAGCAAAAGCAATCATTGGGGATATGTACCCTAACATATTTTCATTAGGGTGTTTGGTTCACACAATGAACCTCTTGATGCATCATATTGTTAAGATGAAGGACCATGCTTATAACTGGATTGGTGCATTGTACAAGAGAAGTAAGAAAATGAAAAAATTTATTACCAATCATAGCATGGCCCACCACATTTTTTGTGATCACTCTAAGTTGGAGCTACTAAAGATTCCAAAGACCAGATTTGTTAGCTATTACCTCACCTTCATGCCTCTTTTGAAGGTAAGAAGGCATTGGCTTGTATGGTCTCAAGTGATTCATGGCAGGGTTTGAAAGACAAGGTTGCACTTGCATATTGAAGAAAACTGAGGTACTATGAGGCTGCCAACTAAGGTCCGTCTTTGACCTTGAGATTGGCTCTAAGTTTCAATCTCCAAAACTATCCTTTGTTGTTTTTAGGACAGCAAATAGTTTAGTAACTTTCTGCCCATAGCTTTTGTAGGTGAAGTGTTCTTTGAGGTTCCCTTGCAAGTGTTTTCGAACCGATGGTTAGCACATACAATATATCTCAAAACAAGTAACACTCCTCTAGATCTTAACAACACAAATAAGTTGATCTACACTCTAAGCATGCATGAAATGAACACAGGTAATTTTTTATCAACATGACCCTAGATAAAACCCCCCTGGGGAAAACCAGTTTGGAATGGAAGTATATATAAGTGGTGTTTAAAGCATGAGATACAACAAAAAATACAATATGATGGAACCTATATACAAAGCAAGTTCCTCTCGAGACTTGCCAAAGGAACCAGGAAGAAATGTGCCCAAGACTAGTGCACCTCCTCCTCTTGTTGCCAAATCCACTGAAGTGAAGCGCCCTTGACCCTGGATGCTCTGAAGAAGAACCCCTTGCACACAATTGTGCTCTTGTGTGCTACCTCTCCACTGAAACAAACAGATCTAACATCCTCCAAGTGTAGCTCCTCCCTGCTAGGTGTGCGCCCTCCTCCTATAGTGCGCCCTCCTCCAAGCAAGTGTGATCACCACAAAATAATAGTCCCTACCTCCCATAGCTCCTCCATGAATAGAAGCGCCCAAGCTACCCTCTTCCAATGCCTCCAAGCTCATCCTCATGTTCCTCCTCAAACTCTCCAAGTGAACATAAGAGTGAATGAGCCTCCTTAGGCCTCTTGCACCCTTCTTGAGCAAATCATAAGGAAACCTAAAAGTGAATGGCTAGGATCATCCCAAGCCATTCCTAATCAATGGGTGAGATCATCCCACAATAATCTCAACTCAAAACCCACTTTGGGTTAACTTCCCTTAGTTTACTTTATGTCCCTCAATTCACCCACAAAGTGAATAAATAGTCACTTTAGGCTAAAATGACCAAATTTCACTTTTGACTTTAATCTCCTAAGTCAAAGTAAGATTAGACTTAAATTACAAAGTACAAGAGTAACAACATCTCCCTCTTGTGGTTAGAGGCTCCAAACCACAAGGGAACCACTTCCCAAGGTACACCAAAACTCAACACTCCCTCTTATCAAGGAAAGTGTTTCTCACCAATCAATCTCATCCCAGTTGTGGACTTCCTTGCCTCCTGGCAAGGCCTAGGTGAGTATGGTTGTACACTCTCATGAAAGTGGCCTCTATCTCTAATCTGCTCGACCTGCCCTGACACTAATCTGCTCAACCTGCCCTGACACTAATCTGTTGACCTGCCTGATCTCTAGATGGAAGTCCATCTCCACCTACTTGAGATCACCTAGATCTTGGCATCTCACCAAAGATCTCTCCCTCAACATTTCACCAAAGGTCTCTAGGTCTTGGCATCTCACCAAGATCCTCTCCTTGGTCTCTCATCGAGGTCCTATACTCATGGCATGCAATATGAGTCACATCTCTTGGTATTTCACCAAGAGTCTCTAAGTCTTGGCATCTCACCAATATCCTCAACCTTGGTCTCTCACCAAGGATTTCTACCTCCTGGCATATCGCCAACAATCACTACTCTTGGCATCTCACCAAGAGTCTCTCTCTTGGCATCTCACCAAGAGTCTCTCCCTTCTTAACATATCACCAAGAGTATCTGGATCTTAGAATCTCACCAAGATCCTCAACTTGGCCTCTCACCAAGTGACTTCCACCTGAAGTGGATCCTGAACCTGATCTTCCCGTCTCCGTAGCCAAGTGAGGCTCAAACCTCTGTGGTGCCCTGTTGCTCCTCCTCATCAATCTATGATGCTCTGAAGCCCCTGCACCAACCCTCTGTCGTGGCAACCCTGAAACTGAAGTTGTCCCGAGTGGACCAGTCACCCATGAAGATGGTGTCCTCGAAAACTGAGTCTAAGCTCCCTCTAAATCAATACTCTGAGTCAGTAGGTCCCCTCCTCAACTATCTCTCCCCACCTGATGTTGAATGGTGTATCAGCTAACAAATAACCGACGAATGCACACTCCCTCGCAAAATGTACATCGAACTCCTCCTCGGTTTTCGTTGCCATACCACCCTGCTGCCCCTTCTTCTTCCTCTTGAGACATTGTCCAGCATAGTGCCCTATCTCACCATAAGCAAAGCATCTCACTTTGCTTATGTCCTTTTTTTGCCCACTGCCACTCTCTAGTGGTTGGGTCCCTCCCTTGGGACCATGTCTCGCACCCTCTCCGATCTTCTTCTTGCCCTTTGTCCAAAGAGCAAGATCCTCATCCCCCTTAGGCGTATGTTGTTGTCCTGAAGACCCAGAGCTGCACCTCAACTCCTCCTGTACGAAATCATCCCAAAGTCTCTCCCAAGTAGGCATGACCTCTCAGGCAACAATGCATCGTAAAAATGAACCCCAAGGTTTGGAAAAGTTGTTCAAAGTTGTCCTCACCAAAAAGTCTAAATCCACAATCTCTTCGACCGCTGCTAACTCATCTATGATCTGAGTGAATCTGCCTAGGTATGATGTGACTATCTCGAAATCGAGCATCTGAATGCTCCTAAGCTTGTCATGCAGAACCATCTTCCGGTTCTGGTTTGGACTCTGGTAAAGCTTGCACAAGGATTCCCATATCTCATATGTATAGTCTTTACCAGTCAGATGGGGAATGATGTGGTCCCTCACCGCATCACAAATAGTCCTCTTCGCCTTGATGTTATTCTTCCTGAAATCTGCATCCAACAATGGTGATAGAGCAGGTGCAAGAGGAATCACCACGGGAGCTTGAACTATATCCCATAGTTCAAGGTCCTCCAAGACAAATGTGATCCTGGTCTTCCAAGGGGACCAGTTGCTAGTTGCGTCTAGCCTATCCTCTGCCTGCATCTGGGACACCGACATGGATGTCCACTAAAACTCACACTGACGCGAAAACTGCAAAAGAACTCAACCTCATCACTTGACACACAAGCGGAAGTAAGGTTGTCCAAACGTGTCCACAAAACAGTCCTCCAACTGTACAACAAATCTTCTCACAAGCTGTCCACTAACTCTGCCAACAAGTTGTCTAAAATCTGCCAACAAGCTGTCACAAAACTGCCCACAAGATGCTCAACAAATGAGCAAAACTTCGCCACCAAGCTGTCACAAAACTGCCCACAAGATGCTCTACAAATCAACAAAACTTCGCCAACAAGGCTCTGATACCATGAAGAAAACTGAGGTACTATGAGGCTGCCAACTAAGGTATGTCTTTGACCTTGAGATTGGCTCTAAGTTTCAATCTTCAAAACTATCCTTTGTTGTTTTTAGGACAGCAAACAGTTTAGTAATTTTTTGCCCGTAGTTTTTGTAGGTTAAGTGTTCTTTGAGGTGCCCTTGCAAGTGTTTTCGAACCAATGGTTAGCACATGCAATATATCTCAAAACAAGTAACACTCCTCTAGATCTTAACAACACAAATAAGATGATCTACACTCTAAGCATGCATGAAATGAACATAGGTATTTTTGTTCAACATGACCCTGGATAAAACCCCCCTGGAGAAATCCAGTTTGGAATGGAAGTATATATAAGTGGTGTCTAAAGCATGAGATACAACAAGAAATACAATATGATGGAACATGTATACAAAGAAAGCTCCTCTCAAGACTGTTATCGCTCAGTTTGTAGTCTAGGTCAAGTAGCTTAAAAGGTAAGGATCAAACTGGCGTAACAGGAGCTTCCCCACCAACTGTCACCTCGATGGGGGGCTCTTTCTATCTAGGGTGGCTAATCCCAAGGGAGACGTCCCTAGGTAATCTAGGGTGTTAAAAGGAAAAGGGCCAAGGGATTAAGACTCAAAGGTTAAAGTAGGTTTTCCCTTCACAGATTACCGCCAAGAAGATAGTCAAAGAGAAGGTATTCCACAGAATAGGCGCCTGTTTGCGAGACAAGGCAACAATAAAACTAAAATGTGCAACAGTGGTTAGTACTTCATACATTAATGACTATCAACATTTAATGAGCATAAATGGCAGTAATTATTGACGAAGTCAATGATTGCAAAAATGACTAAGGCTTGTAATATTACTTCTCAATAATACTGGAAATGATATAGCATTCAATGTATAAAATCAATCCTTGAATTATCACAACGCATTAAATATCATTAATATGCTCACATAAAAAAGGTCATTGTGTCACTATACTTGTTAGAGGGTGACGTCAGCTTTCTTCTAGGTTAGTTTGCTAGACAATGAGGTGGACGTTTTGCAAAATAGGCCAATAAAATTTATCTACACATCAAAGTCTATCACTTGATGACCTAGCCGCAACTTTTATACTAGCCAAGAGCTTAAAATAGGCATGACATCATCAGCAAATTAGGGTTAGTGAGACGTTAGGGTTA
>JZKD02S2426425.1:1023075-1057521 GCA_000966675.3 Picea glauca
GAAACACAGGGCTGTAACATATGCTGAAACAGTGCTGAAACTGAGTTTGGCATTTAAATTTTACTGAAAAATCAGCGAGACTGAAACTGGGTTGGGATTTTGAAAAATTAACACATGTGACTTGGGTCAACAATTCCTATGCAGAAAACAGAAGTAAGAACTATCATGTTTGTGGACCATTTCAGTTCATAACTTCATACTACATTAGTATTCACATGGAAACTGACCCGATCATAGGAATTGCTTTATTAAATTTAAGTAAATAAGTAATATTCAAAACATATTATACCCTATTTTTATTTAATTTATTTACATTTTTCACATTTATATATTTACATATATCTTCATATCTGAACAATTGAAGCATATTTTTCTGTTCTCATTTGGTTCTCAATCTCATACCCCATAAATATAGTAGCAGTACATAAGTGTTTGTCCTAAACAAGAAATAAACAATTAAGTTTCTTAGATACGACATTAAGATACTCTTCCACCTCTTGTTCCAAACCTTCACAGGATATTTAAGCAGAACTGATAAGAAGGCACAAACCAGTAAATTTATCTATTATACCTGATTTAAAATAGCTATAGCAAGTAGACAAAATAAGCACAGAAAGAGAATAGAATGACTTCAATTTGTATGTCTAGGAACAATCTTGACACTCAAAGATTATAGCAGTTATGGTTGCATCTGCATGTAAATTTCATAATAGAACAAATCTCAAAATTTCAATCAACTTCTGCACATGGAACCTGTTTGATAATTATGAGTTACCCACCCACAAACATTCATATGACAATAAAATGTACAAAAATGTAGCACTTGGCATGAACCTGGATTTTCGTGCACATAATGCAAAATATCTGACAGCAAGTTTAAGAAATATATGTGCATTTGAAAAATACCTGAGAGCTCTTCACTTCTCCCTTGAATTTTGATAAAGCAGCTTCATGGAGCATTTCACTCTGTGAATTAACACACAAATTATGCCATTGTATTGTATTCATGGTATGTCATAAAATGTACAAAAAGGATATAGAATCAACAAACTATACCTATACACAGGTAGGTAATTGGCATATGCAGTGGATCTATCAGATATAAAGCTCAAGCAATTAATGCTAATCAAAATTGAATTAAAGATTTCCCACAAAGGCAATGGAGGTAAATTATAATACTTGGATATACTTCCCAAAGTTCTCCTGTGATAAATGTTAACGATGCTGTAAGAAATCATACAACAATCTTTGGTTGTATATTGTACATTGTAAATACTTGTTAATCTGCTTAAACTTATGTTAAATTACACAAGAAAAGAACACCTATGCACGAAAAATCAAGCCAGAATGAAAAGGTTCATAAATTAGTTTCATCTGTCAGCGGATTTGTCTCTGACTTGTATCTGAGCTCAATTTCTATATTTGAAATACTCTCACCTTTGCCCATATCTTTAATAATGGCGCTGAAATGAAGCAACTGTTCCCTTTCCAAGTCATTGAAGAACTAGTACACAAAATCAATAGGTTTTACATTTATCCTTGAAAAGGACTGGCACTGAAAGCTATGAGGTTTTAAAATGGCGGAGTCAAAACAGTCATAACCTCATAGGGGACCTGTTTGAAGTATCTATACCAACCCAAAAAATACGGTTAAAGTATAGAATTTAACCATGTTACAGAAAATTTGGGGATGGTGCGACATGGGACAGGTGGACGAGTTTCAGGGATACCTGGAGAGACCGTCCAAATCTCAAGGACAGCACTGTTAGAGTGTAAGGCTTCAATAATGTAATAAAGTCACAATTATATAAGTGACCATTATAACGATAATTAGATATAATAAAATACAGTAGTTGAGTTGTACGGGTAGTATAGCTACCTAAAAGGGGGGATTGACCCCATTGTGTCAAATGACTTCATAATAATAAATGATATATTTTATGTGAGTCCATATCTCTGTTTTTGTGTGCTTAGAAAAACATGGTATCAGAGCAGGAAGGCCCTGAGTCTTGTTTTTAGTGAATAAGTTTGATTGATTATTAGGATTTTGAGAGAAGCCATAGAAGGGAGCCGCCAAGGATGCGGTATCCAGGTTAGATCGACCAAATTTCTGTCAAAGGATATCAAGCCACCACAGGAAGAATCATTGTGAGCCGCTGTCAAATCGTAAGGGAGCTGCCACTTTGGAGATGGCCTAGTTTACTGATGCTGCAGATGTCATACCAGCAGGGTAAGTCACAGCTTGACACATGAGTCTCAATGAGAGTACACAGAAGATGCCATTACATGATTAACCAAGAGAATACAGAAGAACGAAGAGGCCATTAGCATGAACACATAACAGCAACAGGTCTGATAGCAGCATGATACACAACAGCACAAACAGATAACAGAGCCATGATAGCACAGAAGGGAACAGAGCCACGCTAGGAAGAGAAGAACGCTCACAGCAAATACCATAGATGTGTTGAGTTTTGGGTACCTTGGAAAGTGGTCCCCTTGAGTTATTGAGTGTCTAACTCAAAGGGGATAATATTTGACCCTCGCCACTTTAATTTATGTTATAAAGTAGAAGTGACTTTATTTCACTTAAGTCACAAAGTGACTTTAATAACATAAAGTAACTTAGGAACTTAAGATAAAAGGGAAATTTAATCTCAACCATTCATCTTGGTTGGCTTAGATCCAATCTTGGCCATTGGTTTCCTAGGTTAGCCTAAGATTTGAGTGAAGGCAAGAGAGGAGAGGAGAAGAAGAGTTTGGAGAAGAGAAGAAGCAAAGAGGGTCACACTTCACCATTTGGGAAGAGGGGGACCATTGGAGCTTGAGCTTGTATGAGGGTGCACCATAGCAGGCAAGGGCAAAGGTTGAGGGGGCACACCAAAGCAAAGGGCGCATTCTTCATCTAGCAGGCACATCAAGGAAAAGAGGGGCACACATTCGAAGGAACTCCATTGCTAAGCTTGAGAGGAGCTAGGATATGTATAAGATTCCTTTGTATTATTTCCTTGTTGTATCATTTGCTTGAGATCTCCATAATACATCTGCTATCCAAACTGGTTTTCCCCATGGTGGTTTTTCCAGGGTCATGTTGACCAAAAATCACTTGTGTTAGTTTGTGGTTTGCTTATTTACTTATCTGCATAAAAGTGGAAAAGATCTTAGCGGGTATTTTCTGTTTTGTAGAGTTTTATATGTGCTAATTTGGACAACAAAAACATCCTAATTAAAACCTTAAAACAACAGCTACAAAAGGGCAGTAAATCACATCCTTCTTGGCAGATTCAGAGGGCAGAAAGTTCAGATCTATTGCTGTCCTAAAACAGCAAGAAAACAGTCCCTAAACTTACCTTGAAAACTGTATCCAACAAGAGGTCAAGAACAGACCTGTTGGGCAGCCGATAGGATCCTCAAATTTCTTCATGGTATCAGAGCAAAAGGGCACAAGAGTTGGCTGATATAGTTTGCAAACAGTTGGAAGATTTTTGTCTCACCTAGACAGCAGTTAGCATTGGTTTTGCTTGGTCAGATTAGCATCAGATGGCAGCCATGTTGGTGGCTGGGTTGAGGGTGGAGGATAGGCTAGCAGGGGCTAGCAACTGGTCTCCATGGAAAGCTAGGATACTCTTGATCTTGGAGGAACTTGAACTATGGGTTATTGTGGAGAATTCTGTGGTTCCTCCTACAGATGAAGTGCTCTTGGCTGAGTTCCAAAAGAGGAACATCAAGGCCAAGAGGACTATCCTTGATGCGGTGAAATATCATATCATTCCCCATGTAGGTAAGGACTTCGCATTTCAGATGTGGCAGTCCTTGTGTGGTCTATACCAAAGTCCTAACCAGAACCGGAAGATGGTGCTCCATGAGAAGTCAAGGGGCACCAAGATGACGAAGACTGATTCAATTACCTCATTCCTCACAAGATTTTCTCAGATCCGTGATGAGTTGGCAGCGATTGGCGAGATAGTGGATCCATCCAAGTTGGTCAGGACAACCTTAAATGGCTTCTCCAAACCTTGGGAGAGCTTTGTGTGAGGCATCGTGGCTAGAGAGCATATGCTCAGTTGGGAGAGGCTTTGGGATGACTTTGTGCAAGACGAGCTTAGAGTTGGATCAGGATCTACTAGCAGCAGCGTGGTGGGGATGGTGATGAGAATCTTGCTCTTTTGGCAAAGGGAAAGAAGAAGACCAAGAAGGGTCCCAAGGGTGGGGCCAAGCAGCAACAGCAGAGAGGAGGTGAGCAGCAGAGGGATATGAGCAAAGTTAAATGCTTTGTTTGTAACAAGATGGGGCATTATGCTAGACAATGTCCCAACAGGAAGAAGAAGAAGCGGGGTGGTACAACAGCGACAGCAAAGGAGGATGAGTTTGCCTCTCAATTTCAGAGGGAATGTTCCTTGATAGTTTGTTGCTCAACAGTTGAGTCACCATCCCGCATTTGGTACATAGATAATGGAGCATCTAGTCACATGTCAGGTGATAGAGAGCACTTCTCTGATCTTAGAGATCCAAAGATCAAGTTGGAGATAGTGCTTGGAGACAACATCATAGTCAGAGCGGTTGGGCGTGGCACAGTTTCTTTCAGAGGGAGTTAAGGCCACCCTTGGTGTTCAGGGATGTATTGTATGTCCTTGGGATGAAGAAGAATCTGATTTCAGTTTCCTCCATTCAAGATAGGGGATTTGAGGTGTCCTTCAAAGGGACAGAGGTCCTCATTCACCCTAAGGGCTCCAGTATCACTTCTGGCAGAGTGATTGGGACACATGAGGGGAATCTGTACAGATTACTTTTTCAGCCATTGCATGGTTTGCTAGTGGTAGCAGCAGCAGTCAATTGTGTGAGTTATGGCATCGTAGGATGGCTCATTTGCATCATGGTGCTCTAAGGTCGTTGAGAGAGATTGTGACAGGTTTGCCACAATTCAGCATTGAGCATCAAGAGGTGTGGAGAGGGTGCACTCTTGGGAAGTACACCAAGACTGTCTTTCCCAGCAGTGACAATAGATCAGCTAGGGTACTTGATTTGATACACCCTGATGTGTGTGGGCCCATGTCATGAGTTTCCTTGGGTGGTTGTGAGTACTATGTGACTTTCATTGATGACCACTCCAGGAAGACCAGGATCTATTTCCTGAAGACCAAGAGTGAGGTCTTCAAGAGGTTCCAAGAGTTTAAATCTCTTGTGGAGAACCAGACAGGAAGAAAGATCAATGTCTTGCGGTTGGACAATGGAGGTGAGTATACCTCCACAAAGTTTGCAGACTTCTACACCCAGCAGGGTATCAGGAGGCAGTTGACCATTCCTTACAACCCGCAACAGAATGAGGTTGTAGAGAGGAAGAACATGGCCATAGTTGGTGCAATGAGATCGATGTTGCATGATCAGGGATTTCCCTTCTACTTATGGGCAGAGGCTTGTAGTACTGCAGTGTATCTGCAGAACAGGAGTCCCCATAGAGCTTTGGAAAGGAAGACTCCTGAGAAGGCCTTCACTGGGAGTAGGCCTGATGTTGAGCACCTACGCATATTTGGGTGTTTGTCATTCTCTCATTTCCCTTCTAAGAAGAGGACAAAGCTAGACCCCATAGCAGAGAAGGAGATTCTAGTTGGATATTCAGAGGTCTCTAAGGCCTGTCGGATCTACATTCCATCACTGAGGAGAGTGGTTGTGAGGAGAGATGTCAGATTCGAGGAGGACAGAGCATTCAAGAGATCTCTTGAGTTGAGAGACAGAGTTGAGGAGGTCCCACAGATGCAAAGTGATGCATCTCAAGGGACACAGTCTCAGGTGTCAAGTACACCGAGTTCAGTGGTGACCGGTCCACCCAGTACAACTTCAGGTTCATAGATGCCTTGAATACAGACAGTTGGTGCACGTGCTTCGAGATCACGGACTACTTTGCAGAGATCTGTGGATGAGACTCAGGGGCATGAGGAGACTGCTCCACGGGAGGTTACTTCAGGGAAGAGGAAACCGAGATGGTTTCAGGAGACCTTGAAGGAAGCCAAGGAGTATGTTGGGGAGGAGCCCTAGAGGTTGATGAGAGAGAGCAGAGCGCCAGAGAGGTTTGGTTCATATCTGGCTACGGTGACGAGCATCACAGATTCCGAGCCCACTACTTTTGCTAAGATACATGGCATCTCAAATCCCAACTCTTTATTATTTATGTCTAAGATACATGGCATCTTAATGATTATATGAATTTTTGGGGCATGACATTACAAATGCTCACTCATTGCTTTGCTTTTATTGGTGTTAGACATGGAAACCTCCTTTACGGAGAAGCTTGTAAACATGCAATGAAACCAAAACCCTTGAAAGAGCATTGATACCAAATAATCAGCCAAATACCATAATTGAACTTTGATATCAAACATAGTAAGGTCAGATTTCGCTTGTATTAAAAGGTTAGACAATGACACTCAAGTATTCAAGGATAATATTAGCAGTCAACTCGATGTCATAGTTCAAGGTGTGTGTGCATGCGTAAACTTGCAAATTCAACACTCAATCAGCCAAAAGAGTTCGACAAATTCATATGAGAAAAATACAGCAAAAGCTGCAAATGATGTTGATCAAATGATGTACAATTCAAGGTTTGAGACTTGAACTCGGCAAAACTCAACCACTCAGCCAAACTCAGTTCAAGACTCTATAAAACTCAACAAATAGAAAAAACAGAAAAACGCTCAAAATATATGAAATTTTGGGTCTTGTCAAGTTTCATTGGGCGAGTTTAACCCCAAGTACTTGAGACTCGACAATGCTCACGAGACCCTACCAAGTATCACAACACTAGTACAATTACAAAGTCCAAGTCCCATCAGTGACATAAGCTTGTGTTATGAATCTATTTGAAACTTATGGTATGTGGTGATTTGGCAATCTGGAAATTTCACAGTAAAACAACTTTGGGAAATCGAGCATATTATTTTGGCAAATCTGCTCACCTTGTCCATACATTTAAGGGGCTGATCTCATATTTCATCTCATTTGTTATGTTAAGGTGCTGTCATTTCCTTCACACATGGAATATCTCTAATTAACTAGCAATTTGTGGATCTATATAGCAATTTTATGGTGGTAATGCTTATGGTTTCCAATGGTTTATGTACCTATTCTAAATCTGGAACTTACAATAGTCACATAGGCATTTCATCATTCAGCATTTCATTAATGTGACTTTTCAATGGCAGCATTTCATAATTGGAACATTAAATTATTCATTGTTAACTTCAAGTCAAATCAATGGAACTGTGTGGTGATGTTTAGTTGATAACATTTCTATTTTGGTCATTGTTGATGGATGAATTTTCAACTTGACATCCCAATGTGAATGTTATGATCTCCTAATTTCAAGTTGGGTCATTCTTGAATGAAACACGTGGTTGATACATGTGATTGTGGTAAATCTGGTCATCCTTCACTTCCAGCACTCTAATATACAAGCACACGGATAATTCATAACTCATTTGAGGACTTGTGCTATTGAAGTAATCAATCAATTAGTTTGCATACTTAGTCACTTCTCTTACATTTAAAGCAAATCTAATCATTGGGTTACAAGATTTTATAATCAATCTAAGCTAATTGAACTCTACGATTTAGATAGATTGACCTTAGGGATTCCTCCCTAGACTAGAATACCACTTTCCGTAGCCTAAAGTGTGGGGCAAGGCCACCAAGGTGACAGTGGATGGCTTGCCTGAGAGTTGCTTCTAGGCTCTCCGATTAAGGTTATGACTTTTCCTTTAGCAAGAGTTTGAGCGGTATCAAGGTGCACTATCTATGGCAATTCTATCCATGCAAGAGGGCACACTGGCTTAATAGATTAGGGTTAGGGTTTGACGGATTCACCTTGGGCACTTCATGCATGTGACCTGATACATTGTATCTTCCCTCTGCCTCTTGTTCTATAAAAAAGACCTAGAGCACACGACTGTGTTGTTTGGTAAGTTTTAGTTTTAAGCTATAGCAATGTAATTTTTTCTTCTATCAGTAAATAGAAGATAGATGCAGTATTGAGTCTTCCACATTTGTGTATTCCTGTTGTAATTTCCAACAGTATGTGTTTGTAGATGAACATATTTAGAGATTGAGGTTTTCAATTTTTAAGCTACCTAGGTTTAGGTTAATTTATCTAAGTGCAGAATCTGCTTACCATGGTCTGAAATTTAACACTTTGGTCTCTCTCTCTCTCTCTCTCTCTCTCTCTCTCTCTCTCTCTATATATATATATATATAAGTGCCAGAATCTGCTTACCATGGTCTGAAATTTAACACTTTGCGCTCTCTCTCTCTCTCTCTCTCTCTCTCTCTCTCTCTMTMTATATATATATATATATATCTTGAAAATAGCAAGATGAAAACACTAAACACAGACAGAATATAATACATGTATCTTGAGTTAAACTAGATTGAAATCCTGAAAAGGATGTGGCATGCATGGAAAATAGTTTCAGGGAGCTGCATTAGGACTTTGATGGGCTGAGGAGCATTTGGGATTTGGCAACAAGGTGTATTTGGAATTTCTGTTCTAAAAGGGGACAGATTGGTCTACTGCCTTGTTATGCAAGTAAGAGGTTAGCTAAAAAAGGTTTTACACCTGAGGAGACTTGTGGGATGAAGAGTCAAGGAACAGGTTGGATAGGAGAGTAGTTAAACATTCCTAGGGCTTATCATTTGCTGACAAACAAACTTTTATAGATCCCTGCAAGGTTCCTCCAGAGTTTTCGAGATAAAACAAGTTCATGGGCAATGGAACAGTCTAGAAGGGTTGGAAGTAGTCTTATAATAAACCTTTCATGTTTTATAATTCAAGAGTTGCATCAAATGGTTTGACCAAAACCTTCGATTGCAGCAGAGAGACTAAATAAGAGGTGGGCTATTCAAGATAATGAAGAGAGCCAGAGGTGGACAAAAAGAATCCTTGAGGATTGCATGATTCAGGCTCAATCACAGCCTAGCAGTTATAGATAGGTTGCAGCACTTTCGAGTATGAAATGGCTGTTGCAATATATATCACAAAATTGAGGCCATCAAACATGTATTCCAGGGGTGTAGAGTGGCTGAATTTCTGAGACTGGACTGCCACTGAATATGCCATCCATTTTTTCAGCCATATTCACTAGAAGGGGTCATCTTGGGAGACAGCTCGATGATCAGGCAGCATGGCACAGAGATTGGAGTACTATCTAATTGACAGGAATTTCCATTTTATGGAAAAGGAGATGCAAATGCAGAAACACATTCAATGGTGATTCCTCTCCTCTGCACATGTGGGATATAGCAGCATGAAAAGTAGAGCTAGAATTTCAGATTTCAGATATAATTGTATTTTTCAGAAAGGATGTAGAATCCCTCAATGTTGGAGCAAAGGCAGATATGCTTGCACCCCTTGCATGTTGATGATTGCAGCTTCATGAGACATTCTCCAGATCGTACTCCTCTAGACTGAGTTGAGATGATCTCTGAGAACGCCTATGTGATAGGTGAGTCATACTCCTCTGGACTGAGTTGAGATTATGTGTGTTGATCTCGTGTCGTGCTCCTCTGGACTGAGTTGAGATGACTTGATATGGTCTCATGTCGTACTCCTATGGACTTAGTTGAGTTGACTTGAGATGGCTCTCCAGTTCGTACTCCTATGGATTTAGTTGAGTTGATTTGTTGAGAGTGACGTCCCTTGTGGTTGCCCACATGTGGACTTGTCCCTAGTGGCAGAGCACTAGAGGATGTGTGTGAGACCCCTTGCTATATTGTCAAAGAGTAAGACTATTGTGAAACCCTAATTTGTATTGTAAAGGGTACAAGTCGGCTCTATTGTGTAAAGATAATTAATATTCTGTAAAAGATTAATTATATTATTAAGTTGTACAAGTCGGCCCTATTGTGCCAATAGACACATCTATTTGATGAGTTAGGTCATGTCTTTATAAGAGAGATACATCCCCATTGTGGATCATATCTCATTCTCTCATAACACATTATGGAGATTTGAAATTTAGTGCCCACTTCTTCTTATGCGCTAGCTTTCTTGGTCATAGAGCACCCTCTTGTGTGCGCTAGGGTTTATGGTGTGAAGGTTCTTCTCTTGGCAATATAGTAAAGGGTTGTTGGGTTTTTCCCTTGATTGAGAAGGGTTTTCCCAGGATAACTTCTTGTGTCTTGTGCATGGTTATTCTTCTTGTGATCTTGGTTTACTGCAGCTATTGTATTTTGTGTTGATGCATTGTTTATGGTTCAAGTTCATGCTAAATTGAAAAGAAACTACATGTGCTTGAGCAATCATTAAAAATTCAACATGGTATCAAAGCAGTGTTCCTGAAAGAGCCATTGCACAAGCTACTCCAACACCTTTTCAAGCTAGCCGTCACCTTCTTACTGCAACTGCAAAAACGGCCCTTACCCTTTTCCTTGTCAATCTAGTTTTAGCACTTTCCCTTGAAGCGGTGGGCCTAAATTCTTCACAAGTAGGTACGGTCTAGTCCAGCGCATCACCTGCAACTCTCAAATTGAAAATTGAAAAAGTTTGGATTTTCGACCCTAAGGTTTCTAGGGTTTCTGCAGATTTTGGCTTCTAGGGTTTCTGCAGGTCGTTGGGGAAGTTTTGCAACTCGTTGGGATTCTTTTGACTCTCTAGGACTTCTTGTTGGCAGTCATAAGCCCAACAAACCTCCCAGAGACTTCCTCTTGAAAAACGCTAGAGTTTCTAACCTAGCCGTTAGGGTTAGTGAAGAATCTGCAAGCCATGAGGAACGGAACTTTGGTGGAAGATAGGCTTGATGGATCAAGCAACTTCAGCTCCTGGAAGTCAAGATTACGCATCACTTTAGAAGAGAGTGACCTATTGAGATTGATAGCAGGAACTCTACCAGCAACAGCTACCGATTAAGAAAAGGCTGAATGGAAGACAGATGATGTAAAAGCTAGGAAGATAATCATCTACTCAATAAGAGATCATCTACTACCTCGCATCTCTACCTTGTATCTAATGTATGATGTGTTGAAGAAGATGTTTGAGAGCAACAACACTAATAGAGCTCTTACATTGAAACACCAACTTCAAAATCTCAAGATGACGAAAGATGACACCATCACTACCTTCTTCATGAAGATTTTAGAGATCAGAGATCAGTTAGGTGCCATTGGAGAAACCATAACAGACAGAGAGCTTGTCATGATCACTCTCAATGCTCTTTCAAGCCATTCGGAACCATTCATTCAAAGTATCAGTGGAAGAGAAGATTTACCTCAGTTTGATCGTCTGTGGGCAGACTACACTCCTGGAGGAAACCAGACTTATAGCCAGAGGCGTGCAAGACTCCCATCATGATGACAATCAAGCCCTTGCTTCTCATGCAAAGAAAGGAAGAAGAAATAGAAGAAGTTTCAACAAAGTATTCAATGACAAGAAAACTTCACCAGCTCCAGGTCATGAACAAAGAAAAGACATATCAAGGATTCAATGTTTCAGATGTGACAAGTATTGACACATTGCGAGAAATTGTCCTACCAGGAAGAAAGGAAAACAACATGCCTCTACTGCTGATGTTGATTCAGAACCACCTCAGAGAGATGAAGACATAAAGGATGAAGCGTTCTTCTTCATTTCAGCACTCTCAGGTACAGTTCCTACTGATAGTGATATTTGGTTGATTGACAGTGGTGCTTCCAGACACATGACTGGATATAGAGGAACATCTTACAGATCTTGTAGAGAAAGAGTCTCGTCTGCATGTTGTACTTGGTGATAATGTCAGATATACTGTGAAGGGAGTTGGATCTTCTTCCTTCCAACTAGATTATGACATACCACTTCAATTAAGTGAGGTACTATATGTACCTGAGATGAAAAGGAACCTTGTCTATGTTTCTGCCTTAGAGGATAAAGGCTACAAGGTTATTTTCTATGAAGGAAAAGTTCTTGCATGGCACAAGAACTCACGCATGGATTCTAACCGAGTGATTGGTGTTCGAGATAACAGTTTGTACATATTGATTGTCTAACCAGTCCAGGCCTTGTTACATGATACTATCAGCTTGAGCGAGCTATGGCATAGGAGACTTGCTCATTTACATTATAGAGCCCTTCCCACTCTGGGAAAGATGGTGACAGACCTTCCCAAGATACATATCGAGCATGATGGCATTTGTAGAGGTTGTGCTCTTGGCAAGAATGTCAAGGGGTCCTTTTCGAGCAGTGACAGTAGATCCAAGGGGATCTTGGACTTGATACACAAAGCTTTTGCATATGTATTCCATTTAGCTCCAAAAATAATTACAATAGAGTTCAAAACAACCAGAATTGTGCCCTTCCACTTCTGCCAACCATTAATACATTGGGAACTTCTAATACTTATACAATTCGAGTTCCTTTAGTTACAAACCGATTACAATAGCTTAACTGAAATGTTTCAGCTTCTAAAACTGAGTACAATGATTACAAATGATGTTTGTGGACCCATGACTGTTGCTTCCTTGAGCGGATACTTGTACTATGTGTTCATCATCAATGATCACTCTCAGAAGACGTGGATTTACTTCTTGAAGACCAAGGATGGAGTCCTTGCGAGACTCCAAGAGTTTAAAGCTCAGATTGAGAACCTGACTAGGAGGAAGATCAAAGTGTTGAGATCAGATAATGGAGGAGAGTACACCTCCAAGGATTTCAGTGATTTATGTATTGAGGCAGGGATCAAGAGGGAGTACACTCTTCCTTATAACCCTCAGCAGAGTGGGGTTGCATAGAGGAAGAACAGATCCATTGTTGAGGCAACCAAAGCGATGATACATGATCAGAATCTACCTATGATTCTGTGGGCAGAGGCATCCATGACAGTTGTGTACGTTCATAACATGAGTCCTCATAAGATTCTAAAGAACATGACTCCCGAAGAAGCTTTCACCGGAGTGAAGCCTGAGGTTGGACACTTCAGGATATTTGGGTATCCAGTATACATTCATGTACCCAAGGAAAAGAGGACCAAGCTAGACCCTTCAGGCAGAAAGGGTACATTTGTGGGGTACAGTGAATCTTCAAAGGCATATCGAATCCACATCCATGGTCAAAGACAAATCGAGGTTAGCAGAGATGTCACCTTTGAGGAAGAGATAGCCTTCCAAAGATCCAGAGAATCTTATATGGAGATTGACAGCGAGAAGAAAGAAGAGACAGTACCTTCTCCCCCTTCAGCAGTTCAGAGGGAGACAGTTACTGATCTAGTTGATCCTGTAGCTCCAATTGATGTTCCCAGAGGCATTGCAGTAGGCCAGAAGAGGCTTGCATGGGCTCGACAGACTCTGCAGGAGGCAGAGGGACATGTAGCTCCTCGTGGTACATTCCGAGAGAGCAAGAAACCACAGAGATTTTCGAGCTATGTTTCAGCTATGAGACACATCATTGATACTGAGCCTTCTTGTCATGGAGAAGCAGCAAGTCAACAGGTTTGGCAAGATGCCATGACCGAAGAGTATCAGTCCATCATGAAGAATGATGTGTGCGATATTGTTCCAAGACCGAAAGGGAAGTCTGTAGTGACTTCCAAGTGGATCTATAAGATCAAACATGCAGTTGATGGAAGTGTCGAGAAGTACAAAGAGAGATTTGTGGCTAGAGGATTTTCTCAGGTGGAGGGAATAGATTATGAGGAGACATTTGCTCATGTTGCCCGATACACTTCAATCCGTACGATTATTGCCCTTGCAACATCCATGGGTTGGAGACTACATCAGATGGATGTGAAGACAGCCTTTCTCAATGGAGAAATTGAAGAAGAAGTTTACATCGAGCAGCCAGATGGATTCGTGACACATGAGAAGGATTCTCATGTCTGCAGGTTGAAGAAAGCCCTGTATGGACTAAAGCAGGCACCTCCTGCTTGGTATGAGAAGATTGATGGATACTTGATGAGTTTGGGCTTCAGCAAGAGTGTTGTTGATCCCAACCTATACTACAACATTGTTGGTGACGAGTGCCCGATTTTGGTCCTATATGTTGATGACTTATTCCTCACCAGTTCAGAAAGCCTTATTGTTGAATGCAAGCGTGCACTGGCTTCTGAATTCGAGATGAAGTGTGGCAGAGGACTGATGAGATTCTCCTGAGTCAGGGGAAATACACAGTGGAGATATTGAAGAAATTCGGGATGACATACTGCAAGCCCATGCCTACACTGATAGTGATGAATCTAAAGAAACTAAGCGAGACTTCTTCGATTCAGGCGAGATTGATCCACATATTTATAGACAGTTGATTGGATCATTGATGTATCTGGTTAACACCAGACCTGATATATGTTATGCAGTGAGTGTACTCGATCAGTTTATGAGTCAACCGAGACAGACACATTGGATAACAACGAAGCATGTGTTGAAACTTGAGATATTTACGAGGCACAGCTGGTTATGGATTGAGATATGCCTCCGGTGTAGACATGAGATTGCAAGGATATGCCAATGCAGATTGGGCAGGAAGCGCAGTGGACCGGAAGAGCACATTCGATTGTTGTTTTACTTTGGGATCTGCCATGGTTTCCTGGTGCAGCGGGAAACAGACTTATGTGGCTTTGAGTACCGCAGAAGCAGAGTACATTGCATTATGTGTGGCAATCCGCAAAGCAGTGTGGCTTCGCAAGCTCCTTGCAGACTTATTTGGACATGAGATGGATTCCACCGTTATTCATTGCGATAACCAGAGTTGTGTGAAGCTCTCAGAGAATCCTGTGTTTCACGATAAATCAAAACACATCAAGATCAAATACCATTACATCAGAGATATGGTGCAGAGGAAAGCAATACATGTGTAGTACCTTTCTACACACAAGCAGGTTGCAGATGTCTTCACTAAACAGCTTGCCAGGACGAAGTTTGAGTACTTCTGTGAGAGACTTGGCCTAGTGGAGAATGCCTCCCTAGCTGAGAAGGAGTGTTGATAATTGCAGCTTCATGAGACATTCTCCAAATCGTACTCCTCTGGACTGAATTGAGATGACGTGTGTTGGTCTCTTGTCGTGCTCCTCTGGACTGAGTTGAGATGACTTGATATGGTCTACTATCATACTCCTATGGACTTAGTTGAGTTGACTTGAGATGGCTCTCCAGTTCGTACTCCTATGGATTTAGTTGAGTTGATATGTTGAGAGTGACGTCCCTTGTGGTTGAGCACATTTGGACTTGTCCCTAGGGGCAGAGCACTAGAGGATGTGTGTGAGACCCCTTGCTATATTGTCAAAGAGTAAGACTATTGTGAAACCCTAATTTGTATTGTAAAGGGTACAAGTCGGCTCTACTGTGTAAAGATAATTAATATTGTGTAAAAGATTAATTATATTATTAAGTTGTACAAGTCGACCCTATTGTGCCAATAGACACATCTATTTGATGAATTAGGTCATGTATTTATAAGAGAGATACATCCCCATTGTGGATCATATCTCATTCTCTCATAACACATTGTGGAGATCTGAAATTTAGTGCGCACTTCTTCTTATGCGCTAGCTTTCTTGGTCATAGAGCACCCTCTTGTGTGCGCTAGGGTTTATGGTGTGAAGGTTCTTCTCTTGGCAATATAGTAAAGGGTTGCTGGGTTTTTCCCTTGATTGAGAAGGGTTTTCCCAGGATTACTTCTTGTGTCTTGTGCATGGTTATTCTTATTGTGATCTTGGTTTACTGCAGCTATTGTATTTTGTGTTGCTGCATTGTTTATGGTTCAAGTTCATGCTAAATTGAAAAGAAACTACATGTGCTTGAGCAATCATTAAAAATTCAACATTGCATATGTAGGAAGAGGTAGTCCGTATAATCACAGCCTAGCGTATTGATGTGTATCACTGTATGCCATGTATACTCTAGTGTACTCTTTTGTGCATTAATGCAATATAAGATGCATTTACCACAAAAGAAAAGTATTAAAAAAACCCTACACTTGCAACCAAGAAAATTCATAAATAGGCTCCAACTTCTTAAGTAATTCATCTAACTTTTGGAGAAAATCACACTTTGAGAAGATATCTCACAAGGGTCTTTCAAAGGAACTGGACTTGCCAAATTTCATTACAACTTTTTTCTGTATTTCAGGATATGGAAAATGGTTTCCCAACTTTTTTGTTATCAAAATTGTATATGAACTTAGCTTAGACCAAAATCTATATTGAGCTTTTGTATGTGTTATTGTCATGTGATCTTCACAATTTGAACTCTAACTGAAATTGATATTATAGTGATTACACTGTGTATTTCAAGCCCCAGTAAATGTTCTACCTCTGCATTCTGTGTCGATGTTATTGTTGTTGGTCTTCGAATGGCTGTTTATCTTTCTGTTATTGTCACTGCCATGATAAACTTTCCAGTTTCACCTTTTAGGTTACTATTTCCAAGCAAAGGTAGAATAGATTGGTTTAATGATTAATCCATATAGCATCGCAATCCTAGAAACCTGACAAGTATCGGAGCTCACACTAGTTGCATACATAGATCCAACTTCTAGGATAATCTCAAATAGATCAAAGCAGTTCATTTAACATAGCAGCACAAGGATCTAACTAATTATAACATTATAACACAGGGGAATTGAGTACCAAAATCTCATTCGCAATCTCTGCTTTTATTTCACAACTACCGTCATTTACAGAAGGGTGCCTTAATAATGTATTGCAATAAAGGCAACAGCCAAACAAGCATGGCATTCTGGCATTGTATGCTGACACCTTGCTGTAATACTAATTTTCAACCTCTACATTATTGTCAATTATAGAAAAAGATAGAATTTCTAACACAGGTGCACGAATCTGCTATGTTGTGATACTCACACCATCCTCATGATGTTTCAGCTGCTGTATTATAATTTATAATGAATTCAAGCATTTCTTGAACACAGGGACGCAGAGCAAGTGACCCCACAAGATGATCCATCATGGCATTGCAAACCCACGTGATACTCACTTACTTTAATTTAGCTTCTATCCATTGCAAGGTAAAATAGAGTAATCCTTAATTATAGAACAAAGCTGTGACTCAAAATCACACCTGCACCATACTTGTGCAATTGGTTTCAGTTTCCAGGCCTCTCAATAGAGCATGGCAGTTATTTTGGCATAGTTGAGCAAAACACTAGTGCCTCAACAAAATCATACTAAAGAAGGATTGGATTCCCACATCTTACTCACACCCTCAGTTTCATCTTCTACATTATTATGAACTATACTCTTGTAATAAAGTAGCAAAAAAAAGGGATCTCAACGTTATCATACTATCATAGGATTAGGTAGAGTCAACTGTACGTCGATTGCAGCTTCTATGCATAGTAACAAAGAGAGTCACTGGCTCTCTCTGCTTCATTGTCTAGGGTTTGCTAATTTGGGTTTTACCCTTTGTTTTGTCATTTTGTAAATTTTCCTTTTCAGGAGATGTATTCCTGCATTAACATCGTCACCTGATGTACCTTTTCAGTCCCATTGACCTTGTTTCGTCAGTCATGGACATTAATATGATTGCTTTCTTTCCTTTTATTGACAGCATAAAACAACCAATAAATGGCTAAATCAGTCAACGGTTCTACAAAACCAGGGTTTTAAAAAGTTGATCCATTTGCTCAACAATGAACATTTATGCCATATGGTTTTGGGAACACTAAGCATTCAAATTTTGTTGTTTTAAAACCAGAATAGATCCATCTTAAGCCTAGATCTAATAAGCACCCGGAGGGATCAAAAAGAAATTAGGGTGCAAACCTCTTGGTGCTTAAAAGATCCAAGGTTAAGATGGATCTATGGTGGTTCTGTTGACCAGACTAGACTACAAACCAGAGTTTTAAAAAGTTGATCCATTTGCTCAACAATGAGCATTTATGCCATATGGTTTTGGGAACACTAAGCATTCAAATTTTGTTGTTTTAAAACCAGAATAGATCCATCTTAAGCCTAGATCTAATAAGCACACGGAGGGATCAAAAAGAAATTGGGGTGCAAACCTCTTGGTGCTTAAAAGATCCAAGGTTAAGATGGATCTATGGTGGTTTATATTGTTGATTTTTCAAAAGCTAGGTTAAGCATGAAGTTCATTTCATTTTAGCATTTCACTTAACCATAAACAATAATGTTGCAGCAACCAAAATCACAAGAAGAAACACCATGCACAAGAACACAAGAAGTATCCTGGGAAACCCTTCTCAACAACGGAAGAAAACCCAGCCAAATCCTTTGCTATATTCTTCAAGAGAAGGACCTCCACCAAGATAAACCTTAGCACACAAGAGGGTGCTTCAAACCCTAGAAGACTAGCACCCAAGAGAGGTGTGCACCTTTTCCCAAGTAGATGTGTTTGCTGAAATTTTCAAACTCACAAGGAAAATATGTTTCCACAATGGAGAATCATCCCTTACTTATATTAGACTTGTCCAATCAACAAAGGTGTTTATTGGCTCAACAGGGCCAACCTCTCTAAGTCACTTTATAATATATTATTATTATTATTATTATAATTATTATAATTAATATTAATATTAATATTAATTATCTTTTACATTTATTATTAATCACATTAAGGTGGGGCCGACCTGTACCCTTTATATAATAATTAGGGTTACAGGCAGGTCTGACTCTTGAACAACATATAGCAAAGGATCTGATACACCCACTAGTGCTCATCCACTAGGGGCACATCCATAGGGTCATAGCTCTGATTCACTGCATTACACAGAAGAACCAGGTCTTCACACGTTCACCTGTGCTCATCCACAGGCACGTCCACTCTACAGATCTGCTTTCCCACTGTCACCGACAGGAGAATCATCTGGAGTCTTCTCGTCAACTCTGCTGCTCAGAGGAGGCTAATACATCATCTTCATTTCTGTTCTCATGACGATGCACCCAGCACTTTGGGATTTCACACGTTCACCTTGTGCTCAACCACAGGCACGTCCTAACTCAACAGATCGCTTTTCCACTGGATAATCATCTGGAGTTCTTCTCAACTCTCTGAATGGAGGAGGTCATCTCTACGTTCCCAACTCTGTCTCAGGCAGGAACCACATACCCTTCTTAGGGCTTTCTCTCAGGTTTGTAAGCTGAGAGAAAGACTTCCATAGCTACTATGTTCCACATCTCACAGGTTTGTAAGCTGGAGGATGTCTCCCATAGCTACATTCATCAACACTCCCTCTCAGCTAGGGAGGCATTCTTTATCATATCAAGTCTCGCACAGATGTATTTTGAATTTTGTCTTGCCTGGAGTTATCGATACTCCCTTTCAACTATGGAGCCATTCTTCACGAAGTTAAGTTGGTGAAGATATCTGCAATCTGCTCATGTGTAGGAAGGTACTGCATGTGTACGATTTTCCTCTGCATCATATCTATGAAATAAGGATATTTCATCTTATCGTATTTCAATCCATCAAAAAACACTGGGTTCTGAACGAGCTTTACTCACGGCTTTTGGTTATCATCATAGGATCCATCTCATGGTCAAGTAAATCTGTCAGAAGCTTGTGAAGCCACATTGCTTCGCACACTTAATGCTTATATACTCAGCCTCTGTGGTACTCAAGGCTACAGAGTTTTGTTTCCTGGTGCATTAGAAAACCATAAAAAAAAACTTCACGATAGAACATCAGTTGGATGTGCTTTTCCGGTTCACTGTACTTTCTACTCAATCTAAATCGGCATATCCTGCAAACTCAAGTTTATACTGGAGGCATATCTTAGGCCATATCCAACTGTGCCTCATATATATCTCAATACATGTTTTGTTGTTTGTCTAGTGAGTCTGTCTCGGTTGACTCATGAAATGACTAGGCACATTCACTGCATGGTATGAATCAAGTATGGTGTTGACCAGATACATTAGTGATCATTGTTGTGGATCAGTCTCGTTTGAATCCTCATCAATCTTCTTCTTTAAATCCAACACGATGGATTTTGCATTCTATCATATTGAACTTCTTTAATATTCTCACTGTATATTTTCCTTGACTCGAGAAAATCTTATAGGTCATTTGTCATACTTCTTGTCCCAAGAAGTAGTGCATCATACTCAGATTCTTCATCTCGAATTCAGAAGTCAAGGATTACTTGTAACAACAACGGTTTCTGAATAAGTCATCAGAATCAGGCTCTCGTCACCAATACAGTAATGATATAAGTTTGGATCAGCAACACTCTTGCTGAAATCCAAACTTATCAAGAATCTATCTATCTGATATAGTTTCCAACTCATGGATAGGGGTACGGATGGAAGTGTATTGGGTTCACTGGATCAAGTGTCTCATCATAGACAACTCCCTATGTTTGTGAGAAACCTCTGGCTATAGATCTCGTTTTGTACTTCTTGACACTTTCATCCGCTGCATGATTGATCATATAGATCCACCTAGAAGTTACCACAGACTTCCCTTTCTGGTCCCTGAATAATATCTTATGCATCATTCTTTTAAGATATACTGGTATTCTTTTGTTATGGCATCTTGCTATACCAGTTCTCTTGTTGCTTCTCTAAGACAAGGTGTCTCAACATCAATGAAGTGGCTTATGACTGAAGGATAGCTCGAAAATCTCTTTTGCTTTCTCGGAATGTGCTTTGAGAGGCTTGTATGTTTCTCTGCCTCTTGCAGAGTGAGTCTAGGTAGGCATTTATGCCCTACTACAATATCTCTGAACATATCAACTGGAGAAACTGGATAACCTGGAGTAATGACTGTCTCCCTCAAAATTGTTGAAGGGGGAAAAGGTGTTGTCTCACTGTCAATCTCCATCTGAGATTCTCTGGGTCTTTGAAAAAAACTGTCTCTTCTTCAAGGACAACGTCTCTGCTTGTCTCAATCTGTCTCTGACTAGAGATGTCTTTGAAGATTCACTGTATCCTTTCTTCCTAAAGGATCTAGCTTGGACTTCTTCTCTTTGGGTACATGAAAATACATTGGGCACCCAAACAAACTGAAGTGCTCAATCTCAGGCTTCATTCCGATGAAGGCTTCTTCGGGAGTTATGTTTTTCAAAGTCTGGTGAAGACTCTTGTTCTGCACATATACTGTGTCATGCATGCTTCTTCCCATGGAATCCTAGAAAGATTTTGGTCATGCTTTGTAGCATTGGTTGTCTCAATGATGGTTCTATTCTTCTTCTTTCTCAAATGGTTTTGGCTCCTTCTGAGTCAACTGACTCCCTCTGAAGGATAAGCATCTTCTTTTCTTGTTAACCTATCTGGAACAAGAAAACAAAAAGAACCAACACAAGAATATCTCCTAAAGGAGAATAGTTAGTACATCTCTAGAATCAAAACATTTTAAGGAATATTGTCACAGCTACAACACCTACTTGTAATGTAGCATACTTTTAGAAATATAGGTTAGAGGAATGGCAATTACAACAATCAAACCTGGAGTCTTTACTTTGAGTGTGTTGTTTCTCTAAATGCACTGAGATCCCTCTGGATCCATGACTTCAGTAAAGGTTCCTTCCTCCTGCAATTTCACTCATGACAATGATAAAAAATATATACAAGTGCATACCTAAGGATGCTGATGTGATTTCTTCAATGGCTCTTTGGCTGATCTCTATCCTCTAAGATCTTTATGAAGAAGATAGTCACGGTGTCATCTTTTGTCATCTTTGTTATTTTGAAGCTGGCCCTTCAAAGTGAGGACTTGAGTAGGTGATTGGCTTCCTTATACTGACGTCATCTTCCTTCCATTTATTGATAGTTGTCTCTGTTAAACCCTTTTGTATTACCCACAATAAGTCTTCCTCTGAAGTTTTGTCTTTCAAGAACTTTGAAAATGCTTGATCCATCAAGCTTATCTTCCATCATAGTTTTTGTTCATCGTAATTTGAGATTCTTCACAACCCTTTGTCAACTAGGCTAGGCTACCTAACGGCTAGGCTAGGATAGCACTTTTAGGTTTTATTGGACTTATGACTGCCAACAATAAGCCTTTGAGAGATAGTAGAACACTGGTGATCTGAAGAGCTCCTTCAATGGGTTTGCAGAAACCCTAATTCTGAAATTTCTGTAGAAATTTGCGAAACCCTAAAAACCCTAGGGCCAAAAATTCAAAATGCTCGAAATGTCACTCTGAGAGTCTCTGGAGATGCGTTGGAAGAGGTCATACTCTTTTATGCAAAAAGTAGCCCCAGCGTCCAAGTATTAAGGGTTGAATCACCAATGAGAAAGAGGTCGTACGAATTTTCTAGAAACCCTAGGAGGGTCGTACGGTTCTGCAGAAGAGGAGAGATAGTTGATAAAAGTTTGTAGCTTGTGCAATGGGTTCTTCAAGGCCTATGCTCTGATACCATGTTGATTTTTCAAAAGCTAGGTTAAGCATGAAGTTCATTTCATTTTAGCATTTCACTTAACCATAAACAATAATGTTGCAACAACCAAGATCACAAGAAGAAACACCATGCACAAGAACACAAGAAGTATCCTGGAAAACCCTTCTCAACAAGGGAAGAAAACCCAGCCAAATCCTTTGCTATATTCTTCAAGAGAAAGACCTCCACCAAGATAAACCTTTGCACACAAGAGAGTGCTTCAAAGCCTAGAAGACTAGCACCCAAGAGAGGTGCGCACCTTTTCCCAAGTAGATGTGTTTGCTGAAATTTTCAAACTCACAAGGAATATATGTTTCCACAATGGGGAATCATCCCTTACTTATATTAGACTTGTCCAATCAACAAAGGCATTTATTGGCTCAACAGGGCTGACCTCTCTAAGTCACTTTATAATATATTATTATTATTATTATTATTATAATTAATACTAATATTAATATTAATTATCTTTTACATTTATTATTAATCACATTAAGGTGGGCCGACCTGTACCCTTTATATAACAATTAGGGTTACAAGGAGGTCTGACTCTTGAACAACATATAGCAAAGGATCTGATACACCCACTAGTGCTCATCCACTAGGGGCACATCCATAGGGATGTCATAGCTCTGATTCACTGCATTACACAGAAGAACCAGGTCTTCACACGTTCACATGTGCTCGTCCACAGGCACGCCCACTATACAGATCTGCTTTCCCACTGTCACTGACAGGAGAATCATCTGGAGTCTTCTCGTCAACTCTATTGCTCAGAGGAGGCTAATACATCATCTTCATTTATGTTCTCATGACGATGCACCTAGCACTTTGGGATTTCACACGTTCACCTTGTGCTCAGCCACAGGCACGTCCTAACTCAACGGATCGCTTTTCCACTGGATAATCATTTGGAGTTCTTCTCAACTCTCTGAATGGAGGAGGTCATCTCTACGTTCCCAGCTCTGTCTCAGGCAGGAACCACGTACCCTTCTTAGGGGCTTTCTCTTAGGTTTGTAAGCTGAGAGAAAGACTTCCATATCTGCTATGTTCCACATCTCACAGGTTTGTAAGCTGGAGGATGTCTCCCATAGCTGTATTCATCAACATATATTACTATTTATAGATATATTTTTTACATTATTTAATTATTTTCATTTTTACATTATAGATCTCAATTTTTTTTCAATTTGCTTTATAAGAGTTACAAACATGACACATCGCCCCCTTACTGGGCTGTAGAGTGCACCTCGCTTCTCTCGGTGCAATTAAATTGTAATTAATTTTTAGATTTTTTTAATCATGTAATTTACCACTTCTTTCCATATCTCTCATTTTTGTTCAGTCCACCATTTTTATTCTGTATTTGAGGTCAACTGTACTGAACTTAACGTTCAAAAGTTGTGACTACACTCGTAGGTTATTATTATTTAGATTAGAGTTGCTAAGTTAACATAGCAGCGACTAGTCCCACTCATCCCCCACATCATTTACATTTACTCTGCCTTGAACACTTCCATTCCTCCCCTTCCCATGGATACTGCTATTTGTTCCCTTCTCTGTCTACTTTGGGTTCTTACTTCTCTTCTCTCGGATTACTCTGGTTTCTGAGATGGCATGGGAAGGACGTCCTAGTGTACAGCTGGAAAATTGGACCAAGGATAAAGCAGGCACTCGTACCTGTTTATTGAATATTCCATCTCGAGTGTGCAAAAGAAGCTGCCAAGAGGAATATCAAATTGACGACAGAGATGGCATGAGAAATTCATCAGATGGTTAAAATATTTTGCCAGAAGAGTGATGAGGCTATGGAGAAGGTGAATGTCTATATTGTCTCTCTACACAGATTTAGGGCCTGAACACATAACTGGAGAAGAGTAACAGGCAGTATACTGCCCTGCAAGCCCAGGTCACCAACCTCAAACAGACAATGGAGATTTATCTTCAGCATCTTGATGAGTATGTTGAGAGGAGGAAAAACCCCAGTGCCGAGTGAAGCCAGAGACTTTGCTTCAAATGATGGCAGCTCCACCTCTAAGCAGCCTGAAAGTGAGTAAGCAAGTCAGCCAATCCCAGCTCCAAATGAGCCCATGTCACTGTTATCGACATGCAGTGAAAATGCGCTATGCAGAGTCTCCCTGGTTAATATGTGTTTTCTATGTTTTATTGCTGCCCATGGCATTGCTGTTGACAGCAGTGAAAAATGTGTAATGTGGAGTCTCCCTGGTTAATATGTATTTTCTATGTTTTCTTGTTATTAAACCTAAGATCACAGTCTCTACGTGGCAATTTTGAAATTTTCCTCTTTTCTATGCCAGGTATATAATATATTCCAGGTAGTAACAGGCTTTTACTGAAAAGCCAGTTTTTAATATAGGCTGATATCTTCTACTTCTACTTCCATCTCTTGGTTGGGCTAGAGCTTCGCACCTATTAGGGTTTGCAATTTTGTCATACTTAGAGCATGCTCTTCTCTTTCGTTTATTGACCTTTGTATCTCTTTTACTATGTTAGCTTTTCTTTAGTTTTCAGAAGTGTTCTTGACACTACCATAGTCCATGACTGACTGATTGTACTTTCTTGTCCCACTGTGTTTTCCTTGGTCATTTGTGGACATTGATAAAATTCCCTTATGTTATCTAATGAAGATCAGTAGCTTGTCCAAGCCTGTGTCTCATTCAGATAAACAAAGCCCATGGCTTTTCTGCTGTATATGTAAAATTCAATTTTAAAATAAGGGCTGAAAGGAAGAAAGAAAAAAAGGCACGGGAAATCTGATTTTCCCGCATTGGAAATCAATCCAGATTTAATTTTGAAAATGCAAATTGAATGAGAAAGCCCATGGATTTGAGATCCCTTACTTTATGCATTTCTTCTTTGGAAACAAAAGACTGGGAGATGATACTTATGCTGTCCTTGAGAACCCCCGTCACGACAGCCGTGATTGCCTCTGCTTGCTTCGGCGTCATGCCCTCTTCCTCCAACTTTCGAACCTTTAACAACCTCGCAAAAATCAATACACAGCACCCCATTAGCCATTGACAAGCTTGACAGATGGATAAAGTAATTGTGAGAATTAACTCGATGAAAATAAATAAATACCATGGCCATGGTGTCGACTAAGAATGCTCTGTTCCCGGGAACGAGCTCTGACATGTGGCGGGTTCGAATCCTGGACGCGTCGTGAGCAATCAAAGACGATGATCGACTGACCATTTGCAGAGAAGGGAATGGTGGGCGAGGCATTGGCATTGCTAGGGTGTAGTTTTAGTGGAGATGCAACGCACTGCAGTGGAATTGCAACTGCTTTCTGCGCAGAGCACAACAATACATACTGCTTCACTACAGATTATGAATTTATCTTCACAAAGCTCTGCCATGCGATGGAAGAAACATTCTACCAGGTTGCTAATGAAAGCCCTCTAACCATCATTACTGTATCCAACAATGGTTTTTTTTCGATTTTTAATTTTGCTTTAGCGACACATATGCATCGCGAGCACCCTTGGGAGGCGCTTTTAAGAGGTCTGATCACCATAGACCCATGGAAGTTCCAGATTCTTTAATATGGAACTTTACACATATTGAAGTTTCAAGTAGAAATGTGAATTTGTTTGGAATGTTTAGGTAATTGTTTTGGAATAAACAAGTTTTGATTAATAATATATTTTCTTTCTTTTGGTAATTATTTTTGAATAAACAAGTTTATACAGTATGATTTTGAATTTAAAGTTAGTTTTGATTAATAATATATTTTATATTATGGATATAAAAGAATGTTTAATTAAAATATTATTTTTTATATGAATTTTTAAATATCAAGACATGGATTATCAACCAAAAAAATCTAATTCCCACTTGTTTTGTAAGGTGTCATTTCATAGGTATTTAATCAAAACATTAAAAGTTACCCATCTCATAGATACTTACTCAAAATATTAAAAGTTACCCATTTCATAAATACTTACTCAAAATACAAATTGGTGTCTCTAGTAAGGCATACTAGCATACCCACATCATTAGTATTTATTTTATTTTAGTTTTTTAGTTTTTTTTACTTGGATAAGAGCACTTTTTCCCTAGTTAATACTAATTATTTGATTTGGATAGGAGCATTTTTTCTCTAGTTAATACTAATTATTTGATTTCGATCATAAGTATGAATGGAGTGTCTTTGATAAGTTAGTCAACTTTAATCACCTGCCTTATCATATGTGTAGCATCTCTCATATATAATGATGTTGTAGTGGCATGTTAAGTTATCATTGAGGTGGCGCAAGGTCTTGAGTTTAATTGTTGACATTGAGTTAGATGCTCTAACAGAAAGGAAGTGTACGACCCTAACCTTGAATGGCTTTGAGCACCTTCTCCACATGATCAGTTAGGGGATCATTGACCAGCATGGATAGACTTAACATAAGGTTGATGGTCATAAGAGTCAGTTTTGGAGTGCCTTGGCCCATTGGCAAGGTGCACCACGGACATGTTAGATCCCCTTGCTCGTAGACTAGGTGCACGGCAAACCTTGGAAACTCGCATTAGTTGGCCAAACCAATAGAAGCTTGGAAGGGAACTTGGCAAGGAAAGGCAAAGAGGGTTGTCGCGACCAACCTCATCCACAGACATGCACTAAGCATGAGAAACAAAGTGTCGTGGAGAACTTGACTAGCTTTTATAGACTTGGGTGCTTGGGCTACATGCGGAGCCAAGGAGTTGAGCGGTCCACGCTTGGGGGTTGTGATGGACAGAAGAAGTACCTTCTAGCACAAGTATCTGCGAAGCGCAATCATGCGACACACTAACTAGGCACACAACCACTAGATGCACTTGGATGCACTTGGGCATAGTTGGATGCACTTGACTGTAGTTGGACGTAATTGGGCGCAGTTGGACACACTTGGGCGCATTGTTAGGCACACTTGTTGGATGTAGATGGTTGACAGACAAGGCACCAAAGGAAACAAAGTTGTCAAGTGGCACTTGGGTCCACCTTAGAGTGAAGGGGATTTCTAGTGAAAGGCGAGTTTCATATAAAAAGGAGGATGCTTCGAAGGTGCTAAGGCATAAGTGAGTTGGTCATTCACAATGAGTGTAAAGGAGCTCTATGGTTTGTGTTGAATTTAGGGTTAGGCACAATGGGGTGAATTGCACTAGTTGAGTGAGAAGAAGAAGAAGACATGGTCTGTAGGAGGAAGGCATGTGGTTTCTTCAGGGGATGGATTGTGTGAGTCTAATGGGTAGTATGCAAAAGGCAATATTGCCTTAAACTCATTGTACATCTGTAATAAAGTTCCAAGTAGGAGGCTACAACTCCCTTGTTGTATATCTATGGCATTCTTCATATAATAAAGTTAAGGTACCCGCCTTGGGTGCCACCTATACATATGTGGTGTGGGCTCTTTGTGATTGTTGGATGTTATTGTTCCTTGCTTTGCTTTGTGTTGGTTGAGTGTTAAAGTATTGCTAAGATGTTTTAAAGGTCATGATTGGATGTGTGCCTATTGTTGAATGAACTTGGTTGAGTAAGAATTAGTTGCATTTGACATATTGGACCTTAAGGCAAAGTTATGGGCAAACCTTAAGCGAAGAGGCATAGTCTATCTGTGGTAAGCATAGGTTGGTCAAGCCCCTATGGGTGAGGCGGGGTAGTGTCGCATGACCTTAGGTGTCGAAACATACTTGGGAGAAACATGAGTTCATGAAGAAAAATATGGGTAGACTGTAGGTTCATGACGGGTGGTATCAGAGCATACTCTTCACAAATTTCTAAAGGAAAGGTGGTATCGAAGCTGATTTTGAGATAATATCGGTGCTCTTCACCACTGACATTCCTGTGATAAGGAGTATCAAAGCATTGTTCATCGCATTGGAATGAACTCGAAGAAAAGTAAGAAGGTTTGGGACAAGTTGGTAGGTAGCCAAAAGAGTGGCTTGAAGGCTAGAAAACATTGACTTAGTGCCTTGTTGCAACAAGTAATCAAAACATTCACATTGAGCATTGAGTTCTCTTGTTGTTATAGGAACATTGCAAGCTTGAAGTAGGAAGGTGAACAAATTCTTTGAGACTTGGGTAGGCTTTTTAGATGTGCCTAGAAGGCCAACCCATTTATGGGTTGTGACATGGAAAGCATAGAGAAAGAGCCATGGCAAACCAAGATGGAAGTCATGGCGATGGAATTGGAGTTTTGGGATCGAGAGATCCATCAACTACACCAGGCACATGTAGTGAAGCTAGAGAAGACTATCACATGGGTTAAATATTGCATTAAGAAGTTGTGGACTTGAAAAATCAAGTAGAGACTATTGAAACACACACTGACACTAAGGGGGGGATGAATCAATGTCTGGAACTTTTGGCTACTTTTCACATTTTCATAGATTAACTAAATTAATTGAATAAGATTTCTGCAGTTTAATTAATTATTCATAAACATGTATAACACAAACTGTATGAAGTAGATAAAATATCAATCTTTTATTTATTTAACTTGAATGAATACAAATAAAATCAATTCTTTAATATCGTTTGTTATCACCATAACATTTTTTTATGGAATCCAAGTCTCGTGATTTAGCGAGGGGCTAGATTGGTATGGAGACATGATAGTTTGGAGGACAGGGTCACATCTAGCAGAGAAAGGCTAAATACAGCGGAGGTGCAGAAGTTGATGAGACCTGGCAGGCCACAGATCTCAAACATCCCAAATCAACGATCAAAAACCATATCGAGCGGGGAACTACCGCAAAGTTTAATCGTTTGAGAGCGGGCCGATAGAAATATCGTGGCTTCGGCTCGCAACCCCGTGGCACCACCAGAGGCATATCGGGGTGAAAATCAGTCTACCCCAAACCGCTTTGCCTCACCCCTGATACCGGAAAGCATATATAAAAGGAGGGCCCCCGGTCATTATTTTATGATATTTCAAATCATTTGAACATTTGAAAATTTGCGCAAACGCTTCGTTCGAACTAAAGCTCAACAGTGAACCAGACTTGCGCATTCTCCACTCATTTGCAAGTATTTTTCATCATGGCCATGAATCTTGTTATTTTATCCGTAACAAAACAAGATCCTGCCTCGAAAGGAGAAGCCCTAATTGATAGAGACTCTGATATATTTGACACTGAAATAACTATCTCACCCATCTCCGTATCCAAAGCCAATTTGTTAAATAATGTGGGAAAACAAATACCTTTCCTCGAAGTTGTCCAAGCCTCCATTGTCCCTTACGTTGTCGAAGTCGCATTCCCTTTCCCGGAATTCATAAGTTGGTATGCAGAACAATACTAGCAGGAAAAAAAGGTCATTTTAAATAAGTTAGGGTCAGAGGTCCTATGCAGAGTAGATAGCCCGTCAATTCAACACCCCCTCGGTACACTAGAGTCTCCCCTCGCAACGTCTGAGCCCTTCGAGGAAGAGAAGCTAATTACAGTCTACATAGAATGTCCCTCTGAGGTCAAAACCCTTTTTTTGCAAACCATTGTTAAACCCGAACATAATTCTGAGAGTCTGTCGTTGCCTATGAATGTAACTATCATGGTTATTGAGGTCCAGTGGGCATGTTCTATACTCAGTCAGATTTTAGGTCTAGATAATGACAAATTTGTAGTTGAGGTCATGTTGGGTTTTTTGTTGACCTTTTTTCAGTCAAAGTCCGGTCAATCAGTCTGTATCAGTTTTGAAGAGTTCATAGCTAATAATGTACACAAGCAGCTAGTGAACTTCCAATTGCTGAGGCACTTTAGGTATTACACACACTTGCTGAGAATGTTCCTAGAGACAAACAAGACAGAGTTCCTTGAAGCTACATTCATCTCAACTGAATGCAAAAGGATCATAATGCTCATTTTTATAAATAAGATCATGTCCAGAGTTTATAGCTTAATCTTCAGCACCAGCCTGCCAAGGGTTTTAGAAGAAATGAAAAGTTATTTACAACCCAATCCAGAGAACAAAGTAGGAGATTGGGTGTTGTTGATGCACTCGACTGTAATTTGGGTATATGGTTATCAAGAGGCACCTTACCTTCTACCTGCTTTCCTAACTCCCAGAGTCTTTGCCCTTGAGTTCATCAGGCAATGAATCATCTCAGAAACAGAACATTTTCTGAAAATGCACAAAGCGTTTAACTTAATGTTTCCTTTCATAATAGGACCCTTTGTTGTAAAGACTAGATCATGCTTGCCTTAGATCCAGGCCAAGCTCGAGGAGTTTGAATTTGCACAGTTACAAGGGAGAAAATATGATCCACACCAGGTCATGTCTAAAAGAAGACCGATGAGCAAACAAGGCCCTTATGAACATGAGTATGTTGAAGGTTTTGATAAACTGGCAAATTTGGAAACTTGTGCAGATATGGAAGTCATTTTGCAGCCTGATCAGACACAACAAATAAGGTCAACGCCGCAGCAGACCCATACACAGAAAACTCCTCCAAGGTTGATTATTAAAGCTCCCAAGATGAGTGTTTATAGAAAAAGGAGCAGTTCAGTGGCCATGGGCACCATTGGTCAGCAAAATGTTCTCAAGAAAATGAAAATCACACAGTCTCCACAGATAGTAAACCTGGAGGAAGAAGAACCTGACAAGCAAATGAATATGGAAATGGTGGAGGGTGGGACCAAAAATGAAGAGGCTAGTACAGAGAGCATGCCACAAAAAGAAGGCATCTCAAGGGCTTTCAACTGCAAGAAACATGTCTTTGATAAAACACCTGGAGTAGTCTACCAATCCAAAGAAGATTTAGCAAATAAATATGTTGTGAAAGAGAGCTTGGCCATGAGTGAAATAAGAGATTTGATTCCCGAAGTAGAAAGGGTTTCTCAGCATAAGTCTTCCATGTTCTCAGTCAGGGATGTAGAAAGAAAGACACTCAACATAGCAGTGGAAAATGAAGATAAAGTGTCTGAAATTAAGCTGCATTATGAAAATATCAGTGCCCCAAACAAGGTGAAATTTCACAAAAACACCAGTGACATGTTGTATTCAGATTACCTGAGTCTGAGTTTGAGGGTTGCAAGGCTGGCAACACATACACTAAAATTGGAGGGACAATTGAGGTAAGAAAAAGCATCCAACAGAGCCTGGCAAACTCAAGTCAAGAGACTAGAATCTAAAGGCCCTCAAGGGATAAAAGGTTCCTTAGATGAGAAAGACAAAATAATTCAAAGCATGAAGAATAAGTTAAATATGTCTGCCACAAAGCATCCACAAACAACAAAGATGGATTCTCTAGAACAATAAAAAAGAGACATTTCGACAGGAAGCGTTGAATTGCAAAGCCAAAATACTACAGCTGGAAAAAGAAAAAGTGAATTGGTCACAAAGGCAGGCAGTAACATCAGACATGGTTGTTATTGTACCTTCTACTACAGAAATTGGGCCAAACACTGATGGACTGGTCCAGGCTATGTCCCAAGTCATCCTGAAGGAAGGAGAAATCAAGAGTCTTAAGGGAGATATAAAAACGTTGCAGTAAGAAATGAAAATAAAGAATGAGAAGATAGCCCAGTTCCAAAAGGAAAATCAAGATTTGCAGGAAAGAGTGGAAAAGTTGAAAACGAGGTTGAAAGGTAAAGGATTTTTGCAGGGAGCTAAACACGTAATCTGGGACTCTATTTCTGATGAAGTTGTTAAGTTCAGGGTGTACCTAAATTTCATAAATGACAAAGATAACATAGTTATCACTGCCCGAAGCAGATGTACTATTGTGAATGAGACACTGGCGAAAAATCCCTCAGTGTGGGCCCAGAACGTTATAAATTTGTTGAATTTCGTTCCCACTGCTGAACTTCATACCATTGGGGTCAAAGATAGGACTACACTGATCATTTGGGCAAGGAGAATCATTGCTAAGCACAACTTTCTCAAGCCAATTAAGACCAAATCCGTATAGATGGAGCAGAGTAAACATGAATTCAAAGATCTGTTTGAGCAATTGTTTATCAAAGGTATCCCATCATTTTGGGATGGCAAAGGGAAATTATACGACCAAGAGCAGTACAACTCTCTCCTCGCCCAGTGCAGAATGGATCATTCCAATTTTGAAGGCCTGGAGGAAAACTTGAAAGGACCAAGTCTAGTGGAATATTTGACCACAGACTTTGAGATCTTAAATCAGTTTAAGACAGTAAAGATCGGGCTGCCAACTATGACGTATGCCACTTGCATCGACTTGGAGATCCTGATATAGGAAATGATGGATTACGAGATCCCTTCTAACTTACAATGGAAAGAGATCGTGCGGCTAGGCAAGACAAAATACAGTTTTCCAGGAACCAACAAATAGCCTCCAGGTGTCACCAGATTGGCAAGTTCGACAGAAAGTCAGAGCAAGACAGATGGCGGGGACAAAAGGCGAGCAGCCAAAGAAATCAACCATTAGTTTATGAAACGTTTTTTGTTTAATCATTGTAAATTGGTTCACATGCCGAGATTGTCAGTTGAAATTTTCATAGTCAGTTTAGAAGTTGAAACGTTTCAATTTCAACTGTTGTAATCGAATTGTATAAGTACTAGAAGTTTTGAATGAATTAACGTTGGCAGACGTGCAAGGGCACCTTTTTGTTGTTTCTGAATTCAATTGTAATTTTCTGGAGCTCAATTGAATACATATGCAAAAAAATTTGAAGTCTCTGTGAAAAGATTCTAATGGTGGTGATATGAGTTTTGTCTCCTTTCGTTGTATGTATTTCCTCTGTTCTTTAATTCCATTTACATTTTCTTCTGTTTAAATTGGAGAGTTAAAGGCCCATAATTCATCTTGTGATGCTCTCGGCTTAAGCAATTTAAACTGTGTAATTTTCTTCCTAGCTAATTCAGAATTCATTTCAGTAATGCTCTGATGCAGTTATTTGTTTTCTCCTTCCTCCTACACCTTGCTTAATTACAATTTATAACTCAGATTCATCACCTCATTTAGCCTTCATCCTCTAGAGAGTTCTAACAGCCAGTCATTGTTTTCATTCATTTTCAGAATTTTGACTCCATAGCCCTAAGTGACCCTCCCCCTCCTTGCCAACAACTTTATAAAAAATCCCCAGAACAAACTAAATCTAGCCACCGATTTCCAAAGAAATATCAAGTGACACGAGAGAGCCCTCTCTGAGATGAGAAGGCTAGTGCCCAACTCTAAAGCTGGTTGAAAGAGTTACCTTTGTCATTTGTCTATCAGTCGGACAAAATTTACAGAGTGCTAACATTCTGACGCTGTTATCAGGGAACAAAAGTGAAATCTTCCCTAGGAAAAACGACTTAAAGTTTTAGTTTTAATCCCTGAGGGTGACAGTGGATCAAGTACATTATTGGTTGAGATTATTTTTGCCCTGGAGACTCCATTACCAAGAGACCAATTGCACCAAATAATGTGAGCTAGAAATCCTGGCTCCCAAGAGAATTCACACCAAGAGCAACCCAGACCCAGAAGCTGCAATCCCTGTGTCTGATCTTGAAAAGCTTGTACATAAAAGAAAAGAAAAGCAAATAACCCCAGTGTTGTGTTTAAACCGATATCTGTCCTTACCCAAGGATGGAGTGATGATCATTGAAGACCTTGAGTTTGATGTAAAATTTGAACAAACTCTGTTCAGAACTAAATCTAAATCTTGTTTAAGCAAGGTCATCTTTGACAAAAAAAGATTCCAAGATTTGATTTTAGCTGCATCTGCCAAGCCTATGGTGATTCACACTCAAAACCAACAGCCACTCCGACTCCTCACAGCAGCCATGGCGGCTAGATTTTCTCCCCTCGTACTGCCTGCTCAACTACATGATTTGCCTCGAGAGTATAATTTAAGGATCAAACTGTATGATGTTGAAGGTAGTGTGTCAGCTCAGAAACATCTAGACTGGTTCAATGATTTTTCAGACTTGGAAGAAGTAGATATTGAAGATGTAAAAATGAGACTGTTTGCACAAAGTCTTGCAGGAGAAGTGAGGAAGTGGTTCAGATCCCTTCCAGCAGCTAGTATCATAGATTTTGAGGCCTTTGAAACCAACTTCCTTGCAAAATGGGGCAACAAGAAAAATCCCCTTCAGTTGTTGACTCAGTATAACAACATGAGGAGAGCACCCGATGAAATAGTGCAGGAGTTTTCAGCCAGATTCGTAAAGGTCTATAATTTGATTCCTGCTAAGGTAA
>JZKD02S2426425.1:1057535-1070726 GCA_000966675.3 Picea glauca
GCTGCTCAACTCATATATGCTGATTCTTTTGAAAGTGATTTTGATTTGTTACTGAGAGAACATAGATCTGCTACATTAGATGATATGATGACTGGTGCCATAGAAATCGAAGTGAATCTAATGGCTTCAGGAAAGATAAAAGCTAACTCTACCGAGGACATGAACAAAACTCAAGATAAAGCACAACCTTCAACCTCACAAACATCAAAAGAAAGGTTTGAAACAATGATGAGAACCATGGAGAGAATGATGGAAAGAACGACCCTGGATAATAGGCCTAATCCCAGAGAATAGGCGGATGCTCCACCTAGAAATCCGATGAGACCAACAATCCCACAAATTAGTCAAAGAGAACAAAGAAATCAGGGGAATCTGGCAAATCAAGCGGATCAACAAATCGTGGGAATCAGGGAAACCAAGGAAATCAGGGGGATCAACAGATAAGACCTCATTTTCAAAATAATTATGTAAATGATAATTATGATGGATATTTTCAAGACAACATGAACTGTTGTGATGATAAAGAAACATAGGTGTTTTTTACTAAAGAAGAGCATGACCAGTGCATGGATGCAAGTGAGATCTTTTTGCAAGATGAGGAGGAAAGATTATCAGTAGAAAGGGAAGATTACCAAGCAGGATTTCATGATGCCATCATGCAATTCCAGAGACAATACAATCTTCGAAATCATAGAGTACCTGAAAATCCCCCAAAGGGAAATCCTTCAAAAGGAAATCCTCCAAAAGGAAACCCCACCAAAGAAGCTCGGAGTAACATACCCTCTTTAAGTCAGCCCAAAAAGGATTCTGTTGCAAAAGGTATTGTGGACAAAGGAAAGCAGAAAGAAGATCCCTAGAAGAAAATATTAGAGGCGAAGAAAGAAACAGTCACCAAAGAGGTAGAGAAAACCTCATCCTCCTTTAACTTTGAAAGTGAGATGGCCAAGATCAAATTTTTTGTACCATTCAATGAATTAATAAAGAATAGCAAATATAGAAATCAGATCATCAAGATGCTTAAGATGGAACAAAACTTCCGATACCCTGAATGTACAAGATGATCACCCTGCCATCTTATTTGGACCAAGAGTAGAAGAAAATAGTGATAATGAAGAAGTTCCCCCTTTTTATGTCAGTCTGAAAATCCATGATATGACTCTGCACAATGCCATGCTGGATTCAGGAGCGTCTCATAACCTGATGCCTAAGGTGGTCATGGACCAACTAGGCCTCGATATCACAAGGCCTTACAAAGACCTATTCTCTTTTGATTCCAAGAAGGTGAAGTACCTGGGTCTTATCAAAGATCTGGTGGTATCTCTAACACAAATCCCAACAAAGAACATGGTTATGGATGTAGTGGTTGCTGATAATCCTCCAAAGTTTGGCATGTTGTTATCAAGGTGTTAGGCTACAAAATTAAAGGGAACTCTCCAGATGGACATGTCATACGCCACCATCCATGTCTTTGGTCAAGACAAAAGATTGTACAAAGAGGTTTTGCTCAAATACATGGTCAACAACAAGTCACAGTTGAGTAATCATCCCATCTACTCTATGGAAACTGAGTTGGGATCTTCCATTTTCTTCAATGACCTGTGTTTTGAAGAGAAATAGCCAGAAATTGATATGGCTGACAAAGAGAGAGTTGATCAACAGATTGAGGAGTTGTCAGAGCAGCAGGATAACACAGAGGATCAAATATGGAAAATGAATTTCGATGGAGCTACCTGCAGAGAAGGAGCAGGGGTTGGCGTATGGATCAATCATCCCAAAGGAGATTCAAAATTGTGTTCTTATAAACTTGTTTTTGAATGCACGAATAACATGGTCGAATATGAAGCATTAATATTGGGGTTGAAGGTTCTGAAGGAATTGGATGCCAACATAATTTTTGTACATGGAGACTCCGAGCTAATTATCAATCAAATCAAAGGCATATACCAAGCAAAACATCCCAGACTGAGGGCTTATAGGAACCTAGTACTAGACCTCCTTGAGAAATTTCCAGAGTATAATCTTTCAACAATTCCAAGAGAACATAATCAAATTGTTGATCCCTTGGCTACTTCAGCAGCAGTTTTCAAAGTTCCAATCTTCCCTGACAGAACATACAAGGTTGAGGTCAAGTACAGGCCATCAGTACCAGATAATATTAAGTACTGGCAGGTTTTTGAAGATGACAAACAAATAGAAAGCTTCCTCAAGATGGAGAATGAATTCAAGAATTTGAACATTGATGAAGAATATTGTGATGAAGAGGTAGATGCAACTGCTTTCACAAAGGATGGGTACTTTGACAATCAGATTGCAGGGAAAGATATAGTTCAGCTAAAGATAAACATCATTCCCAAGGGTCTGGTCCCATTGGACAAAGTCTTTGAAAATAATGGTGTGGCCAAAAGTCCAAAAATTACAGTAAATAAAGGGGATGTGGAAGATTGCAATATTGGGACTCGGGAGGATCCGAGGATCATTAAGTTGTCCAGAACACTCAGCCTTGAAGTCAAGGAGAAACATATCGAATTAATGAAAGAGTTCCCTGATGTTTTTGCCTAGAGCTATGATAATTTGAAAGTTTATGACACCAGTATAATTCAACATGTTATCCCAATCAAAGAAGATCAAAAACCTTTCAAACGGAAATTAAGAAGGATAAATCCTTTACTGCTGCCGTTGATTGAGAAAGAGGTAAAGAAGCTATTTGAAGCCAAAATCATAGTCTCCTTGAGGTTTTCTAAATGGGTGGCAAATATGGTGCCAGTCAGAAAAAAGAGTGGAGAAATCAGGTTGTGTGTGGATTTCAGAAATATGAACAGAGTATCTTTGAAGGACAACTACCCATTGCCTAAGATGGATCACATTTTACAGAAAGTGGTGGGTTCTCAGAAAATGTCGATGTTAGATGGCTTCTCTGGATACAATCAAATTATGGTGCACCCTGATGATCAGAAAAAGACAACATTCACAACTCCATGGGGAACATTCATGTATGCCAAGATGCCTTTTGGTCTCATGAATGCAGGAGAAACGTTTCAAAGAGCTATGGACATAACTTTTGTTGATGAAAAAGACAAATTCATTGTTATCTACCTGGATGATATCACTGTGTATTCTGTTTCGGATGAAGAACACCTCAAGCATCTAAGAAGGGCATTTCAGAAGTGTAGAAAGTTTGGAATCTCGTTGAACCCCAAGAAGTCAAATTTCGCTATGGAAGAAGGAAAGTTGTTGGGTCACATTATTTCAAAAGAAGGGATAAAGGTAGATCCCAGCAGAGTTGAGGGGATCTTAAAAATTCGCATAGCCAAAAGTAAAAAGGAAGTACAATATTTCCTGGGAAAAGTGAACTTTCTGAGAAGGTTTAACCCTAACTTGGCCGAAATCATAAATCATATTACCAACATGCTCAAGAAAGGAAATAAAATAAAGTGGACCCGTGATGCCAAAAAATCCTTTGAAGATATAAAAGTGGAATTAACGAAGGCTCCAGTATTGGCCAACCCAAACTTTGAAAAGGACTTCATATTGTTCTATTTTGCCTCAGAGCACACAATTGTTGGTGTTTTACTACAGAAGGATGAGCAGAATTTTGAGAATCCCATAGCATATTACAACAAGACATTGAGAGATGCCCCTTTGAAATATGATATCATGGAGAAGCAAGCATATGCACTAGTCAAGGCCTTGAAAGAATTCAGAGTTTACATATTGCATTCCCATACTACTGCTTATGTACCCAATAGCTCTGTGAAAGACATCTTTACCCAACCTGATCCTGAAGGAAAGAGGGGTAAATGGATAGCAGTGTTGTTAGAATGTGACCTTGAGATCAAACCCACCAAGTTGATCAAGGGACAGGGGCTTGCGACGCTGATGGCACAGACTAATTGTGAACTCCTAGGAATAAATTTCATTGCAGACCTGTCAGAGGGTGCAGAAGAAGAGAGAACTCCTCGAATATCCCAAAAATTTCTTGACTCCACATGGTATGCAGATATCATCTTTGTGTTGAAAAATTTGCAGGTTCCTCCTGAATTTAGTAAAACAAAGGCCAGATTCTTGAAATTGAAGGCAACAAATTTTTGTATAGTAAATCAATCTCTATATTGGAAAGATCCAGGAGGAATTTTATTGAGTTGTTTGCTAGAAGAAGAAGCAGAAAATACCATCAGAGAGTTCCATAAGGGTGATGGTGGGGGTCACCATTATTGGAAGACCACTGTGCATAAGATTTTGAGGGTTGGGTTCTATTGGCGTAGTATTTTTTCCGATGTCTATAAAGAGGTTTCAAAATGCCATGAATGTCAAATTTTTTATGGGAAGGGAAAATTGCAGCCTCTGCCTTTGAAACTCATCTCGGTGGAAGCTCCTTTTAGGTAGTGGGGCCTTGATTTTATAGGGGAGATACATCCACAGTCCTCAGCCCAACACAAGTGGATTCTGACAACAACAGATTATTTCACTAAGTGGATCGAGGCAGTTCCCACCAGGCAAGCGACATATGTTGTTATCATCAAGTTTTTAGAAGACCATATTTTGTCCAGGTTCGGATGCCCAATCAAGATCATAACAGACAATGCAACAGCTTTCAAGTCCATGAAAATAGAGAAATTTTGCAGTAATTACAATATCACCCTTGGCCATTCTACATCTTACTACCCTCAAGGAAATGGGTTGGTCGAGTCCTCAAATAAAAGCTTAGTCAGAATTATCAAGAAACTGTTGCAAGAAAATAAAAAGGCCTGGCACAAAAATCTCATCCATGCACTATGGGCTGACAGAATCACCCCAAAGAGATCTATAGCCACATCCCCTTTCCAGATCGTCTATGGTACAGAGATAATCTTACCTACTGCATTGGGATTGCCAGTGATGAGGCTGTTACAGGAGTAGGATGTAGAAACAGATGCCACTTGAAGAAGAAAGGATGAACTAATCAATGTCCAACAAAATAGGGAAAAGGCTTTCAATAATTCCTAGTTGTTCCAAGACAAGATCAAAGAGGCTTTCGACAGACGTACTAAGGTGGATGACTTCAAACTGGGAGACTTAGTATTAAAATGGGACGCCAAAAATGAAGATAGGGCAAAGCACGAGAAGTTTGACCATCTATGGTTGGGACCGTTCGAGATTGCAACATACCATGGAAGTAATGCCTACTTACTACAAGAGAGTAATGGAGACATCGTTGGAGGAGGGCCTATGAATGGCAGGTTCCTCAAACATTATATCATTTAAATAATCATCACCCTTTCCATCCATTGTACATAATCGTTTTTGTGTTTTCTTTTCGCATGAGGAGGTTGGAATAAAGGCAACATAGTTGAAGCCCGAAGTGAAGGCCCTGAGCTATGCTGGGTCGATTTTGAGTTTTTGAATAAAGTTTGGTGGATTCAGATTGCAAGGATAAATCACAGCCAAATGGTAGTCACTCGGTCTACCGTTCTTTGCTACCTCGCATGAAGGATAACATCCACAATTGGAGCCTATGTTATCACCATAACAATTTTTGATGGAATCCAAGTCTCAAGATTTAGCGAGAGGCTAGATCGGTGTGGAGACGCGATAGTTTGGAGGACAAGGTCACATCTAGTAGAGAAAGGCTAAATACAATGGAGGTGCAGAAGTTGATGGGACCCGACGGGCCACAGATCTCAAACATCCCAAATCAACGGTCAGAAAATATATCGGGCGGGGAACTACCGCAAAGTTTAATCGTTTGAGAGCGGGATGATAGAAATACCATGGTTTTGGCTTGCAACCACGTGGTGCCACCAAAGGCATATCAAGGCGAAAAGCGGTCTACCCCAAACCGCTTTGCCTCACCCCCGATATCAGAAAGCATATATAAAAGGAGGGCCCCTAGTCATTATTTTATGATATTTCAAATCATTTGAACATTTGAAAATTGGCGCAAATGCTCCATTCAAACTGAAGCTCAACAGTGAACCAGACTCACGCATTCTCCACTCATTCGCAGGTATTTTTCATCATGGCCATGAATCCTGTTATTTTATCCATAACAGAACAAGATCCCACCTCGAAAGGAGAAGCCCTAATTGACAGAGACTCTGATATATTTGACACTAAAATAACCGTCTCACCCATCTTTGTATCCAAAGCCAATTTGTTAGATAATGTGCGAAAACAAACACCTTTTCTCGAAGTTGTCCAAGCCTCCATTGTCCCTTACGTCGTCGAAGTGGGCCTAGAACGCTATAAATTTGTTGAATTTCGTTCCCACTGCTGAATTTCAGACCATTGGGGTCAAAGACAAGACTACACTGATCATTTGGGCCATGAAGATCATTGCTAAGCACAACTTGCTCAAGTCAGTTCAGACCAAAGTCATACAGATGGATCAGAGTATACAGGAATTCAAAGATCTATTTGAGCAATTGTTTATCAAAGGTCTCCCATCATTTTGGGATGGCAAAGGGAAATTATACGACCAAGAGCAGTACAAATCTCTCCTCGCCTAGTGCAGAATGGATCATTCCAAGTTTGAAGGCCTAGAGGAAAAATTGAAAGGACCAAGTTTGGTGGAATATTTGACCACAGACTTTGAGATCTTAAATCAGTTTAAGACAATAAAGATCGGGCTGCCAACTATGACGTATGCCACTTGCATCGACTTAAAGATCCTGATAAAGGAAATGATGGATTACAAGATCCATTCTGACTTACAATGGAAAGAGATCGTGCGGCTAGGCAAGACAAAATGCAGTTTTCCAGGAACCAACAAATAGCCTCCAGGTGTCACCAGATTGGCAAGTTTGACAGAAAGTCAGAGCAAGACAGATGGCAGGGACAAAAGGCGAGCAGTCGGAGAAATCAATCGTTAGTTTATGAAACGTTTTTTGTTTAATCATTGTAAATCGGTTCACATGCCGAGATTGTCAGTTGAAATTATTATAATTAGTTTAGAAGTTGAAACGTTTCAGTTTCAGCTGTTGTAATCGAATCGTATAAGTACTAGAAGTTACGAATGAATTAATGTTGGTAGAAGTGCAAGGGCACCTTTTTGTTGTTTCTGAACTCAATTGTAATTTTTTGGAGCTGAATTGAATACATATGCAGAAGCGTTTGAAGTCTCTATGAAAAGATTCTAATGGTGGTGATATGAGTTGTGTCTCCTTCCATTGTATGTATTTCGTGTGTTCTTTAATTCCATTTACATTTTATTCTGTTTAAATTGGAGAGTTAAAGGCCCATAATTCATCTTGTGATGCTCTCGACTTAATCAAATTAAACTGTGTAATTTTCTTCCTAGCTAATTCAGAATTCATTTCAGTAATGCTCTGATGCAGTTATTTGTTTTCTCCTTCCTTCTACACCCTGCTTAATTACAATTTATAACTTAGATTCATCGTCTCATTTAGCCTTTATCCTCTTGAGAGTTCTACTGGGTAGTCATTGTTTTCATTCATTTTCATAATTTTGACTCCATAGCCCTAAGTGACCCTCCCCCTCCTTGCTAACAACTTTATAAAAAAACCCCAAAACAAACTAAATCTAGCCATCGATTTCCAAAGAAATATCAAGTGACACGAGAGAGCCCTCTCTGAGCTGAGCAGGCTAGTGCCTAGCTCTAAAGTTGGTTGAAACAGTTACCTCTGTTGTTTGTCTATCAGACGGACAAAATTTACACGGTGCTAACATCTTCAACTTCAATTGAATATGAGAGATCCAATTCTCTGATACAAGACCCAACTTGTAGTTCTCAGATCCAACTGAGAAATGAGGAATCCAACCCTGATAACAAGATCTGACTTGTTGATCTCAGATCCAACTGAGATGCGAGGAATCCAATCCTCATGACAAGACTCATCTTGTAAACAGGCACCAACCTGATAAAATGAACTTTCATTCAATCCATTATATATATATCCACCAAGACACTCTTCTTCCCTTTGTATTATTTTGCTTATATAGTCCTCCAAGGGATGCCACTTTGAAACAAGTGTAATTTTGGAACGAAACATTGCACCCCTTCATTAAATTAACACAAACGGTAACTTTTATTAATTGATTTTTGTACACCAAATTAGACAGTTATTTTCGTATGAATATTTTGGAGTGATGGAAATGAATTTTAAAATTCTACGACATGGGTTTTGTGCAGAACATGCTTAATTAGCCGACACACAATAAATTTCCCCACCAAATGTGCGAAGTAGTCGGTGCAAGCGGTTCTTTGAAATCAACTTGCCTAGATTTTCCTTTCATCGTCGGATGCTAGATTGACTTTAGCACATTTTACCTTTTCATAAATGTTTAAATCAACCTCTATATATTTCCTTTGTTGGTGGCTAGCTAAACTCAACTTATAAACATTTTACTTAATAGTGGATATTAAAATCGACTCCCTTTCAACTAATAGTCACTAAAGATTCGACTTGGTCTCACCCTTTTTTGTATTTCCTTCCTTATTCGACCGACAAACATCTTTTGGTCGACTCAACTAAAACAAATTTGACTTGAGTAATTCGATTTCGATCAACCCAACTTGCTTCAACATCGACCCGACTTGATTTTAAGTTTACTTCGACTTCAACCTTTGGGGCAATTTAGTTTACTTATTTCTTGGACCGACTTGACTTAGAAGAAAACCGACTTGAGTAATTCGACTTTGTTCGTCCCAATTTGCTTTGGCTGACTTGTATTTCCCGACTCAATTTTCTTTGACTTCGACCTTTGAGGTGATTTACTTCACTTCTACTTGGACCGATTCGATTTAGAAGAAAACTAAATTGTGTAATTCGACTTTGGTCGTCCCGACTTGTTTTGGCCAACTTGTATTTCCTGACTCAATTTTCTTCGACTTCGACCTTCAGTGTAATTTACTTCACTTCTACTTGGACCGATCTTCGACTTCTTTGACTCTGACTTCTTCTACTTATCCGACATCGACCTTCGATTTCTTCGACCTCTTTGATTTCGACCTTCGATCTCTTTGACTTCAACCTTTGACTTTTTCAACTTCGACTTCTTCAACTTCTTGTTGAGATGTTTATACCAAAGTTCTTGATATCTACTGCATTTTGTTTGACTTCAACCTTTGACTTTTTCAATTTAAACTTCTTCAACTTCTTGATGAGATGTTTATACCAGACTTCTTGATATCTATTGCATTTTATTGAAACACTCGACTTTGATCCTTTCTCATTGCATTTAGCTAGTTGACTTGACCCATTTAATTGTTTTGACTCAACTTGAGGTTTGACTGGTCGAGACAATTGTTTTCGACTCGACTTAAGGCTTGACTGGTCGAAACTTTTCTTACTAAGAATTTTATACCAGACTTATTGACTCTCTGACTTGTATGGATCCATATTGGATTCTCCATTTACCCTTTTTGTCTAGACAATTTCTTATTTTGTGCATGGATGTTAATAACACATTCCACCATAGACCATATTGTCACTAGGATGAGTGTATCAAGTTCATACAATATATTTAGTCAATATTATCCTTCTATTGACATTCAAGTCACCTTCATAACATTATGTCCAATATTGACAATGCTTATCAAACCAATCAATTAATGATACTTCACCTATCTATCAAGGTTGACATCAATGACAATGAAATTGCCAACAATCTCCCCATTTGTTATTGATGGAAACCTTAGTAAAACAATCTTACTCCCCTTGTGAATGTATTATGTATTTTGAGTCCTCTTAGCTGACTTTGTTTTACTCTTTATCTCTCCCCCTTTGACAACAATGACAGAGGGGATATTTCTTTTCTCTTTCCCTGAGATGATGCTCCCCCTGAGGTGATGCTTCCCCTGTTTTTGCACTATTTGTTTATTTATTTATTTTTATTTTTTATCTCTCCCTCATAGTCCTTTGATTCATTATACTTAGACTATAATCATCTTCTAACCAGGTTGATGCACTCCATATTATTAGTCATATTTTCCCTTCCTTCTTTAAAAAGTGTGTCAAGATTTATACAAATGTTGTTCAAGAACTACCTTTACTTCCTTCGAGACTGCTTCCAATTTCTTCGTGATGCTAGTCCTCTATTTACTCATTTGTAACCCAAGAGCCTCTTCATATCTGCTTAATTAGAAGTAAATCTGATATTCATGTTATTGTCCTGAAGCTCCTCAAACCATGATCTTTGCTTAATACCATCTTGTCATTTGGCAAGTCCTCTTCGTAAGTTTTTCATTTTTTTGGAAATACCTCATTGGGTTTAGATCATACCATAATTTAGTAGTATCTTGTAGAACTTACTCCAAATTATGTTGTACGTTCCTTTTCCTAAATCCTTCCTCCTTCCTTTTATTCATATTTTCTGTTGAGGGGAAATTTAGTAGTTCATGAAAATAACATTGGAAAAATTCCAAGATTTTCATTGCTCAATTCTTCTGGTTGATATGTTATTGAACATTCATCATTATCATCATTGTTCTATGTAACTGAAACTTCTTCATTTTCTTCTTTGGGATTTTTTGTTTTCATTTTTCTTTCATTGGTTAATGTACTCTTGATTTCCAGGATATCATCAAGATATATAGTTGTTTTATATTCTTCTTTAGGAATTCTTCTTTCTTGAGCTTGATCAGATTTATATGCAAAACACTGTTTTTCACATTCCTTATTAGAAGTTTCACTCATCATTCATTTATTATCAACCTCATCAATTTTAGGTGTAATGTCTTCATTCACTTGAAGCTTTGTCTTCTCTGAATATTTGTAGCTTTGTTCTGATTTCTTTCTCCAAATCTTTCCATGAGACACTCTACTTGTTGGACCTTTTCTTTCTAAATTTGTCCTTTGAGATTTTTCCTTTCATCTTATCTCCCAAACTTAGTTTTTCTTCCTGAATTACATGGAGGATTCTTCATGGGTATACTTCTTGATTTTTTGTAGTTTTGGGATTTGTGGCCAAACTTACCACATTTGTAGCATCTCATTGTATGACAAAAACTTTGTTGTTTGCCCAACATAATTGCATCTCTAACATCTCATTAAGTTGTTGGATCTTCCTGAATTTCTCTTCTCAAGACTCTTGCATTCCACTGCTTTATGACCAAAGGTATGATAGGAAAAGCAATATCCATTGAAGATGTTTTCATACTTGAGTCTATTTTGACATGAGAAGTCTACCTTTTGATATGCTTCTTGTTTTTTACTTTTATAGCTTCCTCCCTTAAAAAATTTCATGGTTTGCATTGGTTTTTTACTGTATCTCTTTCCTTTGAGGAGGATGATCCTTTATCATTTTTTTGAATGGCACTCCATTCGCCACCTTCTTCTTTCTTATTGTATCCAATATCAGTTTTGTCATCAATTGGTCTTTTACTGTTCCATATCCTATCTAGGATAGTTGAGTTGTTCTGGAATTTGACAGTTGCTTTTGTCTTTTCATTCTTCTTTTTGAGGTTGTTAACTTCCAATTCCAACATGTGACATGTTTCTTCCTTTTAGTCAACTGTATCTTCAAGGCTTCTTCTATTTCCTTAGCTTCTTCAAGTTGAGTCTTGAAACTGATGACTATTTCTTATGTCTCATCCAAGACTTCCGTGCATTTATTAGTTTTGTCATGTGTCTTCAACTCTTCTATTTATTTTGTTAGATCAACAACTTTGTTCTTTAATCTTTTGATTTCTACCTTGTTTTCTAGCTGAATCCTTTTGAGCTTGATGACTTCCAATTCCAACGTGTGGCACGATTCTTCCTTTTTAGTTAATTGGCTCTTTAGGGTTTCTTCAATTTCTTTAGCTTCCTCAAGTTGAGGCTTTGGAGTGTTGATCGATTCTTTTGTTTCTTCTAAGTCTTATGTGCATTTATTGAGTTTGTCATACGTCTTCAATTTGTTCATTTCTTTTGTTAGATTAGCAACTCCAGTGTTCAATCTTTTGATTTCTTCTTCTTTGTATTCTAGCAGAATCTTTTGTTCATGCTCTTCATGTTTGTTAGATTGATCTAATTGTTGTGGTAACAACATATCTTTCTTTTGAAGTTTCTCTAACTCTTCTAAAGTGCACATAATTGTGTATTCAAGCTAGTCAAGAACCTCCCTAATAACTTCAATATATAGACCATTTCCTGGTTCCAAACTATTCACTTCTAATGTAGCTACAACATAAGTCTTAAAATATAATAGTTTTTCTTTAGTGAATACCGAGGTATTCATCAATTCCTTGATGTATTAGTCTTCTTTGTTGATGACTGGGGTTTGCATCAATTTTTTGATGAAATTGTCCTCTTTTGTGTCTTGTTCTTCAATTTGATTGGATTTCTCTTTTTCTATGTCTAGTTCTTTATTCTGATACAAATTCTCCTTTTCTATATCTTGTCCTTTATTTTGATAAGAATTCTCTAGCTGGAGCTATAGTACTTTAGCAGAGGTGTAGTGTCCCATATTTTCTTTGACTTGGTCTAACAGTCCATTCTGGATTTCCTTTAATGATATAGAATTATTTTTCTTTGCTTCTTTTGCAGTTTTGGATTTTTTCTTTGAGGTAGTTGAGTACCAAGGTTTAGATACTATTGAATCCCAAACACCATATCCTCTTGACTTCAAATACCATTTCATTATTTCCCTCCATGTAGAGTAGTCTATTCCATCAAATAAGGGAACTTCATTTGTGGAGAGAGCCATTTGTCCACCTATTTCTTCATAATCTACCTTCCAGTGTTTAAATTATGCTGAAGGCACCTACTCTGATACCAATTGTTGAAACACACACTGACACTTGGGGGGGGGGGGTGAATCAATGTCTGGAACTTTTGGATACTTTGCACACTTTCATAGATTAACTAAATTAACTGAATAAGATATATGTAGTTCAATTAATTATTCATAAACATGTATAACACAAACTATATGAAATAGATAAAATATCAATCTTTTATATATTTAAGTTGAATGAATACAAATAAAATCAATCATTTAATATCTTCAACTTCAACTGAATATGAGAGATCCAACTCTCTAATACAAGACCCAACTTGTAGTTCTCATATCCAACAAAGAAATGAGGAATCCAACCTTCATAACAAGACTCGACTTGTTGATCTCAGATCCAACTAAGATTTGAGGAATCCAATCCTTGTGACAAGACTCAACTTGTAAACATGCACCAACCCAATATAACGAACTTTCATTCAATCCACTATATATATATATATATATATATATATATATATATATATATATATATATATA
>JZKD02S2426425.1:1070776-1094848 GCA_000966675.3 Picea glauca
ATATCCACCAAGACACTCTTTTTTCCTTTGTATTCCTTTGCTTATATAGTCCTCCAAGGGGTGCCACTTTGAAACAATGTGTCCTTTTGGAATGAAACATTTCACCCCTTCATTTAATTAACACAAATTGTAACTTTTACTAATTGATTTTCGTACACCAAATTAGACAACTATTTTTGTATGAATATTCTAGAGTGATGGAAACAAATTTTAAAATTCTATGACATGGGTTTTGTGCAGAACATGCTTAATTAGCCAACGCGTGATTAATTTCCCCAAAAAATGTGCAAGGTGGCCGGTACAGGCAGTTCTTTGAAATCAACTTGCCTAGACTTTCCTTGCATTGTCGGATGCTAGATCGACTTCAATACATGTTACCTTTTCATAAATGTCTAAATCAACCTCTATATATTTCCTTTGTTGGTGACTAGTTAAACTCAACTTGTAAACATATTTACTTGATGGTGGATATTAAAATTGGCTCCCTTTCAACTGCTAGTCACTAAAGATTCAACTTGGTCTCACATTTTTTCATATTTCCTTCCTTATTCGACTGACAAACATCTTTAGGTCGACTCAACCAGAAGAAATTCGACTTGAGTAATTCAATTCTGGTCGACCCAACTTGCTTCAGCCTCGACCTGACTTGCTTTAAGTTTACTTCGCCTTTGACCTTTGGGGCAATTTAGTTTACTTCTTTCTTGGACTGACTCGACTTAGAAGAAAACTGACTTGAGTAATTCGACTTTGGTCATCCCGACTTGCTTTGGACGACTTGTATTTCCTGACTCAATTTTCTTTGACTTCGACCTTCGAGGTGATTTACTTCACTTCTACTTGGACCAACTTGATTTAGAATAAAACCAACTTGTGTAATTCGACTTTGGTCGTCCTAAATTGTATTTCCCGACTCAATTTTCCTTCGACTTCGACCTTCGGGGTAATTTACTTCATTTCTACTCAAACCGATCTTCGAATTCTTCTACTTATCTGACTTCGACCTCTTCAATTTCGTGCTTCGATCTCTTTGACTTCAACCTTCAACTTTTTCAACTTCGACTTCTTCAACTTCTTGCTGAGATGTTTATACCAGACTACTTGATATTTACTACATTTTGTTTGACTTTGACCTTCGACTTTTTCATTTTCAACTTCTTCAACTTCTTGCTGAGATGTTTATACCATACTTCTTGATATTTACTACATTTTATTGAAACACTCGACTTTGATCCTTCCTCCTTGCATTTAGTTAGTCGACTTGACCCATTTAATTGTTTCGACTCGACTTAAGGTTTGATTGGTCGAGACAATTGTTTCCGACTCGACTTAAGGCTTGATTGGTCGAAAATTTTCTTGCTGAGACTTTTATACCAGACTTCTTGACTCTCTGACTTGTATGGATCCATATTGGATTCTCCATTTACCCTTTTTGTCTAGACAATTTCTTCTTTTGTGCATGGATGTTAATAACACATTCCACCATAGACCATATTGCCACTAGGATGAGTGCATCACTTCATACAATATATTAGTCAATATTATCCTTCTATTGACATTCAAGTCACCTTCATAACATTATGTCCAATATTGACAATGCTTGACATTCAAGTCACCTTCATAACATTATGTCCAATATTGGAAATGCTTCTCAAACCAATCAATCAATGATCATTCACCTATCTATCAAGGTTGACATCAATGAAAACCAAATTGCCAACAGAGACTTGGGTGCTACCTAAGTTGGGATTGTTCAGGAGGAAGGATGCCCAAGATGACAAGAACATTACAACAAGGAAGTAACTAAAATTGCCTAAGTACGTAGGTAATATTGTTGCTTGTTTCCTTTGTTACCAAAATCATTTTTCCATGGATTGTCCTTTGAAGAAGAAGATGGAAGACTTGGAAGTAGTCCAAGTGCAATTGATTTTGAAGGAAAAATCAATAGCCTTGGGAGGAGTTGTAGTGCAACAAACTCTAAAGGCAACGTTGGAAGTTTTGGGTACCTTAACAACAGGTTTGGGCAAGTTCATGGAAAAAGGTCATGAATGTGGTTTGCAGAGTGAAGACATCAATGGTCTTTGTTTTGTGAATGCAACCATGAGCGGGTTGAAGGTGGAATCCTTGGTAGACACTAGTGTAACCCACAACCTTGTAAGTGAATGGACCATACTGCACTTCATCGCAAGGCTAAGAGCAACATGACCATGTTCAAGGTGGTGAATTTAACAATGAGGCTGACAATAGGAGTAGTTCGTTCTGAACCTTTGAAGGTTAGGGAATGGTTTGGTAGTTTGGACTTGACATTGGCTCCATTGGACAACCATGCAGTCATCTTGGGGCAAGACTTTTTCAAGCTTGCGAAAACAATTCTAGTGTCCCTGATAGTTGTATGACGTTCTTAGATGGAACCAAGACTTGTGGTGTGCCTACAATGACTAGAAATAAGCTCGGAAGGATGTGAAGAATGTTAGTCATAAAGTTGATTGCAACAACCAGTGAATCTATAGGCAAGCCTCATGTCGTCACATAGCAACAGGAAGAGATGGTTTTGGGTAAAGCAACCTTGGGTGCCAAAGATGGTGAAGACCATACAGAGAAAAAGTTAACAACATTAGAGGCTTTGGTTGAGTAAGTCTTGAAAAGGGCTAGACCATTGTGCAATTTGAACCACCATAAACAAGATGTTGGAGGTAAGACTAAACTTGCACCAACAGTAGTTGTGGAGGTAATTAACAAAGGCACTCACCAAGAAATGACTTGTTGCACGTATAATCATGCACAAAAAAGGGATTAACTAGATGGATGTCTCATTCTTGATGAAAGATAATATATGTGTTTGGTAGTGCATGGAGGCACTCACCCAACGAGACTCACATAAGTGGGAGATGAATATTTACCTAATCATGGCATAACTAACATTAAAGAGTTTTTCGTATTAGCAATGGGGATCTATGATTTCCAATTGATGGTAGACCGGTTAGAAGAATTGATCTACACATTATTAAAGAAGGAGTCAATTTTGAGATACTTGAGGATGAAGCATAAGTTGCAAGGTGGTTCATTGCTTAAGAGTGGGTAGTGGAGTCTAGAGCACCTTTAGAAAAATGTGCCTTGGAAAATTCTATTTTGGAGATGTCAACTTTGCAGTATGAAGATGTTGGTGATCTTGCCTTAGTTCAAAAAGGAGTTGTACAGGATGACAGAAGTGTGGATGGAAAAAATTGTTTTGGACATGAAGATGTGCATTCTCATGGACTAGACATGACAGTTGAATTGATCACCCACCTAGTTCAAGGAATGGGAGAGCTTCATGTACAGAAGCATGGCAAAGTTGGTTGCAGTGTTGATGCATTAGTAGGTTTGGATGGTGCAACACTTGGACATTTTTTTGAATCTTCTTGATGAAGTTTGGATTGAAATAATAGTAGACAACCACAACAATGTTGAACTTAGATGACAACAACAACAAAGACATCCAAGAGGCATTTTTGAAAGAAGTTGGGTGAAGGCACTTTGTTCAAAGGAAGAATTGGACAATGGGTAGTTGTATTGCAATTCTATAGTGTGAAGCAACCGAAGAAGTCAATTGCGGATATATGTCTGGGTCTAGGCAACATACTTGTAGGATGTTAGGTTCTTGAGGATGTTACAGGGGATGGAAATGAATTTTTCGTGGGGGAGGATGTAAGGCCTTGTCCTTGAATGGCTCTGGGCACCCCCGTTGCATGATTACCTCGAGGGTCACTGACCAGCACATACAAACTTAACGTAAGGTTACTGGATATAAGAGTAAGTTTTGGAGTGCTTTGGCTTGTTGGCAAGGCACGCCATGAACATGTTGGACACCCTTGCTCATATAATAGGCACATTGCAAACCTCTACAACTTGCATTAGTTGGTCAAACCAAGTGAAGCTTGGAAGGGAACTTGGTGAGGAAAGGCAAAGAGGGTTGTCATGGACAATCTGGTTTGCAAACATGTACTATGCACAATGTACAAAGTGACATAGAGAACTTTACTAACTTTTATAAACTTGGATTCTTAAGCTACATGCAGACCCAAGGAGTTGGGTAGTCCACACTTAGGGGTTGTAACAGACAACAAAAGTACCTTTAGGCACAAGCATTTGCAGAGTGCAATTGTGGGACACACTCATTCAAAACACATCCATTAGACACACTTGGATGCGCTTGGGCACAATTGGATGCACTTGGACACAATTGGACACACTTGGGCATAGTTAGACGCACTTGGGAATAGTTGGGAGCGTTGCTAAGCACACTTGGCCATAGTTGGATGCACTTGGGTGCACATCCAGGCACACTTGGGTGAAGTTTCAGGCACACTTGTTGGATGTGGACAATTGGAAAACACGCTATAAAAGAAAACAAAGTTGACGAATGGTACTTGGGTCCACCTTAGAGTGAAGGGGATTGTAAGTGCAAGGCAAGTATCATGTGAAAAGAAGGATGGCTCAAAGGTGCTAAGGCATAAGTGAGTTGGTCATTTACAAAGAGTGTAGAGGAACTTTATGATTTGTGCCAAGTTCAGGGTTAGGCATAGCAGGGAAAATTTGCACTAGCTAAGTGGTAAGAAGAATAAAATACCTATTGGAGGCAAGCCTACGATTGCTTTAGGGGTTGGATTGTACAAGTCTGTTGGGTAGTAGGTAGAAGGAAATATTATCTTAAACTCATTGTACATCTGTAGTAGAGTTACAAGCAGAAGGCTACAACTCCCTTGTTGTGCATATGTGACACTCTTCGTAAAATAAAGTTAAGGCACTTGCCTTGGGTGCTGCCTATACATGTGTGACATGGACTCTTTATGATGGTTGGATGTTATTGTTCCTTGCTTTTCTTTTTGTTAGCTAAGTATTGAAATATTAGTTAAGTGTTAAAGTATTTTTGGTATGTTTTAGAGGTCATGGTTGGATGTGTGCCTACTATTGAATGAACTTGGTTAAGTAGGATTTAGTTGCATTTGACAGATTGTAGCTTGCAACAAAGTCATGGGTAGACCTTAAGTGAAGAGGCATAGTCGGGTTGTAGTAGGGGCATGTTGGCCAAGCCCCTACAGTTGAGGCAAGGCAGTGCCACATGACCTTAGGTGTCAAAACAAACTTGGAAGAAACATAAGTTTGTAAAGAAAAATTTGGGTACATTATAGGTCTATGATGGGAAGCCTTAGTGATATGGTCATAGAGATAGTTATGTGAAACTAGAAAGTTCCAAGAGGAGATCTTTGTTGCTACATAATCATAGATCACTTTCAAGAAATGATGGTCCCCATTGTGTTTGTGAGGGTTTCATAAGAGTTGATCCCCATTGCATTGGACAACATGTAATTAAACTTCTAATGCAAAATGCTTGTTCTAATGTGAAACGCCCAATGTGCGTGGATAATTAATCTGCCTTGACAATTATACAGTGCCCTACTCTATTGAACCTCAAATCTCTTCTGTAAACCCTATAGGGCACCGAGGTGGACCAAACTCTTTCAAAGTGTATACAAACTTTCAACAATAAATATAGTGCAAACATGCATGATGACTCGTTAGAATCATTGATGTGATGATATAAACCACTAACATTTAAGAATGTTTCAATGCTTCTGATGTCCACTTATGCATACTTTTATTTTTAAAAAGTGAAATTAGTAGCAAAGTTGCTTATACCTCCCCCTTAAATATATAATAGCTATATGTAATCCAAACTGAAAAGTTAAAATAATTTTGAAACAATTGAAAGTGATGATAATATATTACTTGTGTATAGCTTAAAAGTAAAATAAAAATAATAATAGTGATTAGTGACAATGTCACAAGTGTAATTGAGATATGGCAGTGGAGATATCTCAAGGCAAGGTCTTCCCCTGTAATAGTTTTATGTTATTGTGAACAGATTATATATCTTAATATAATGTGCAATTTTCTTGTGGAAAAAAGTGTAATTGAAGTTTTCAAAAAATTAAAAAAAAAATCAATTGATTAATAAAAAAATGGCAAATTAATCCTATCTATACTTTGAAGTAACAAATTGTAAAAGTTATCCAATATAGCAAACTAACCATTCTAAACTATCCTCACATTTGTAGTTACTTATATTACAATAATTCATCATAAATTTTTAATATTTCAAGTTTATCATGAAATGTTTTTTCAAATTAATTTTTGAATGACTATCTAAAATTTTATGTATCATGTTTTTATATATATTTGTAATTGAGATTAGTACAAAGATTTTATTATTAATACATAATTTTTTAAATATTTTTAAAAATAAAATGTTATAATTAAGTAAAAATATATATATATATATATATATATATATATATATATATATATATATATATATATATATAAAAGAGAAAAAAATAATATTTGTGAATATTTTCTTATGTGTTATTACATCTAAAGAAGTTTTCTACAACCCAGTATGAGGGAGATGTGTAATTCCTTCCATGCTCAACATGGATTTTACACATGGCATTTAAAAAAAATATTAATAACAAAAAAATATTTCAATGTAGATAAAAAAAAATATTTCGATATGTATCTTAAGTAAAATAAATCTATATCAACTCTAGAGAGAAAAAGATTGAGCAATTGAAAGTAAAAAAAATCCCATTGTGCTTTCGACTTCCTAGAATGAGAGAGATGCATAATTCCCTTCAATGTTTAATATCATGGAATTGACACTTGGCATTTAAAAAAATATTAATAAGAAAAAAAAAAACTTCAATGTGGGCCATAAGAAAAATATTTATATGTTCACCTATATACACACACACACACATACACACACACACACTGTCAATTGGGTTTAGCCCGAGTGGTTTGTGCTTAGGGGTGTTTTCCCCCCTCCCAGATTTAATTCACGCAAATCTCTCTTACTTCTAACAACACCTGTATTATGCTAATTCTTCCAACGAATACTTGATGACACTATGCTCATTGATCACCTTGACATTTGAGCATCATACTTTGGAGTTAATACTAACACATTGAAAAACCTGCACTTTGCACTGAATTGAAGTAAATACTCATTGATCACCTTGAAATTTGAAAATTGAACATCGTACTTGCACTTAATACGGGCATGTAGAGAACCTGAGAGTGCATACAAAAGTACAATAACATTAAATTACAAATTAAAGTGATGACCATGTATTAGTTTTGTAGAATTGTGTGTTTTTTAATTTTGAAATTAAATATTTTAATCTGACCATTCTTATTATAAAAATAATCATTTCATTATATTCAACCAATAGAAAATTAAATATTTCAAATTTTATAAATTAATAAAAATAATTTTACTTTAAAAAAAATTAAAATTAATAAAAAAAAATTAACAAACTTTTGAAACCCTTATACTATCTCAAACAACTACTTGAAAGTATACTATCTCAAGCAACAAGTCAATACTATTTGACCAAAAATAAATTACAATATACACTACCTTTGAGCAAGTATAAAAATACCAATTAAGCCCTTAAAAGTGTCACATTCTTAGAAAATGTGAGACATCGTTGTGTTAAATCTAGATAGGTTGGGAAAAGAGTCTTCCTTAAGGAGATTGCCATGTAGACCTTGACTTTACCTTCTTCTCCCCATTGTGCAAGAGCATAATAGGATATTCATGCCTAGATTTTCAATATGCATGTCCCCTACACTTAGTCATAGCATATATTATGATAAATAAACTTTGTAACATGGTCGCCTAAAGAACTCTACCTTATAGTTGTGTACATCCTCTCTCTTTCTCTTTATATATATATATATATGTATATGGTGTCCATTGGCACTAGTCTAGCAAATAGTAATAGCAAATAATAACTCAAGTTCAAATCCTTGCATGCATGCTTCTTTCACGTGTATTGATTACATGTTTTTTTTTTTATGGGAAGACAACATAGTGTAATGGAACTGCAATTGTTTTCCATGCATAATACAACAATACATGTCACTTCACTACAATTATGATTTTATCTTCTCAAACTTCTACCATTCTTATCAATTGGGTATAGTTTGGGTGGTTGAGGGGAATGTTTTTATCCTCTTCACCCAAGTTCAATTCCCACAAGTGAGATATTGATCTCTTAACAAGCATATTGTTGTAATGGCTTAGATCATTGTTGTTGATCGACCTTGTGTCCTGAAGATTCTAGGGTTTTCCCTAGGTACTATCCTTGAAATGAGGGGAAATGGTCGGGTGTTTCCCTCGGGCTTGTTCTAATGGCTTCGAGCATTGTTGTCGACTCGCTTTATGCCTTGAAGATTCTAGGGTTTACCCTAGGTAACATCCTTGAAATGAGGGGAAGTACTCGAGTGTTTTCCCCAGGCAATGTATCATGGAAAAAAAATATCTACCATGCCATGGAAGAAACATTCTACCATTTTGCTAATAAAATCCCTCTTGCTATTATTATTATGTGCAACAATATTTTTTTTCAATTTTAAATTTTGCTCAATGACACATCCGTATAGACAAGCCTTATCCATCACTGGGAAGCACCTTTAAGTGGTTTTATGATAGGGCAGGCCTATCAAGTATTGAAGTGACAAGGCCTCTAGCCAGAACTTTACACATTTATAAAGTTCCAAGCATAAATCCATCTCTTCAATCTTCTGGTTAGATTTTTCCAGTATACATAAGGTTCACCTATTCATGATCTTAAGTTTAAAACATGTCTTGATTGATGGTTTTTTTTCCCTTTGGATATGGATCTTTAAGCAAAATGCCAAATCCACAGTGTTTATTTTTCTTTCTTGATATAGATCTTTAAATATCAATCATTCAATATGGATCATTAACAAAAAAATTAAATTTTGTAAGGTTCCATGTCATAGATACTTAATCAAAATACCAAAAAGTACCAATTTCATGCATATTTACTCAAATTGCAAATTGGTGTGTTTAGCAAGGTATCCACATCATCGATATTTATAACATTATTAATATTATAACTTTTATTTAAATAAAATAATATATTAAAACTATTTATTATATTATATAACTAATAATACTAAAAATCATAATAGTAATTATTTTAGTGTCATACAAGCTCCGTGGTTTCTCCTGCGACTGCAATTCTCTCACTTATGCCTAAAAACCTAGACTGCGTTAGGACGACGACCCCTACAAGAGGCGATCCTGCTCCCCCCTCCTTTGCCCCCCTAGATATTGAAGCATTTCATGCACTGGTTACCTTGGCACCAAGATCCTCAAGGACGCCCTTTTCAAAATTTGCTAAGAAGCTAGACGAGATCCCCAAGGTCCCCGCCCATGCTAACTCCTCTAGGAATTTGGCCCTCATATTTGCATAAATGGCCTCATCAAAAACTTTATAGAGATCTGGTTGTCCCCGAGGGCTGTAGGCAGTTGGGTTGAGTAGAGATGGAAACCACTCATCAAAGAGGAGGTCTCATCCTCTTTTTGTGGTAAGGGTTTTTTTGTGTTCTTGTTTGAAGTTAAAGAAGACATGGATTTGATATTCAGAAGTGGCCCATATTTCATGGGAATCTAGAGGCATGTACCTCAACTGTTGGACCCCAGATTTCAGTCCTAAGAATGACAACCCCTTCGCAGTTATGGTCTGGGTTTGTCTTCCTTTCTTTCCCTATCACTGTTAGACTGATGAAACAATCATGATCATAGGAAATAGGCTGGGAAGATACATTGATAGATCTAAACCATGAGAAGGCCTTCAGGCATGTGTGCAAACATGTGTGGAAGTGATCTAGAAAAAGGTTTGCTTGAAGCTATTCAACTAACCCTAGATGATTGGTCTCATATTCAGCAGGTAGACTATGAACAACTCCCTTTCAAATGCAAGGTTTGTCATGGATACAGTCACTTTGCGAAGAGTTTCCCCAAATCCCAAGTCACACAACAACAGTCGGGAGAGAAATATCAATGGCAAACCCAAAAGAAAAAATGTGGATCGGGCAAGCCAAGATCTCACCCACCCCAAGGGTCCCCCCTTGTTCAACCCAATCATGGGCCTTCTTCCATTCCTCATATCACTTCTAGAGGGGGAGGAGCCTCGGTGTAAAGTAGCAGCAAGTACGCAACCCTTTTAGATCCCGAGGATCTCCCCGAGGAAACACATGAAAGTCCGATATAAGAAATTGAAAATCCCAGTCAAGAAAAGGGGATCCCTTAGAACTCTAGAAGTCACAAACTTTGGTCACCCCAGGGAAGTAAATTGTATCAAATATTGGCTCAGGCTCTCAGCCCAAATCAAGAATACCGATTATATTGGAGGAAGAATCCCAAGGAGAGTAGGATGATGATTCTAGTAAAGACTTAGGAGCAACCGCCACTAAGAAAAATCCAGGATGGAAATCTGGTCATAGAAAAAGAGAGGAAACAACAGACAAGGAGAAGGAGTTGGGTTTGCAAACAATCTTGGACAACATCTTCAAGAAGGAAGCAAAAGGAAATCGAGGACCTGATGTTGTCCAAGGTTTTCTGCAAGCATCAGTGAGACGATCAAAGAATTCATTTTGGTACGAACTATATATTTCTAGTGCTTGACTTTGGTTGTTGACATACCTCCATGAATCCAATGCTAAAACTGCATGTGGAAGATAGGTTCAAGATCGTTACTATGCAAAAGCTATAGTTGGTTTCTCTCTTGCGTGCAGGTTGTTTGCAAAGAATACACTATTAGTATGCATATCGATCCTCCGTTGGTTGCAACCATTCAAAAGAAAAATTGAAGATATGGGAATCAAGTCAAAGGTTGTTATTACAGAGAGTTTGTTTTTAATATATTTGATAATATTTTTGTAAAAAGTTATTGTGCAGTTTTATGAGTTGTAACCTTCTAAAAAATAAATAAATTGTTATGTATTGATTTTCCAAATCAACCAATTCCAAGAATTAGTTTGATTGACAATTTGTATAAATGTTGTAGCAACTATAGGGTAGGGGGGAATTAATTATCAATAAGCTGATTATTCCACAGAGAATTATTTTAACGGGGCTTGGACATCATATTGTAAATTGATTTCATTTTGTTAATGAAGAACTAGTTATTACAAAAATTCCGATCCACTTTTTTATTTGAGTTAACTTCTTAAGGAGCGTTGTCCAAATCAGGAAGGGCCCTTCGATCCAAGTAACATCCTGGCTTTTTATTCTTAACATAGATTGCCATTTCATTTTCTAATTTGTGTTATTCAATTTCAGTGTTACATCATTTTAATTCGCTAGTTTCATTATAAATTCATGAGATCAGTCCCCTAATTAAAAGGACATATAATTTCCATCATGCTCTTTACCTAATGCTTTTCTTTCTCACATATTCTAGATTGCTCACTACACATGTCACCTCTCTCAACAAGTCACCTCTCTACAGATATGTTCATTTACTTTATTTAAGCCATGACTTTTATATATCACATTAACATTCATGTGTTCCTCTGCTATGGTCTTCAACACCTATATTTCACCCACCATATTTCTTTAACATTGTAAATGTTTGTCTCTATTTATGCCATGTTGCGAGTTGTTAGTGAGTTTTATTACCGTTATATGTTATCATACGCGTGATGAAATATGTAATAATAAAAGCTTACCTACATCACGCGTATGATAACATATAACGGTAATAGAACTCACTAACAACTCGCAACATGGCATAAATAGAGACAAACATTTACAATGTTAAAGAATTAGTGTTTTGTTTTGTTATTATTATATAGTGCTTTGTTAAATTGTTGTCATGTACTCTGTTAATGGTTAGGTAGTGTTTGGTTATTATATACATTATTTACTTAATTGTTGCATATTGTTTTGTCATCATATATATTTGTTTATTCAATACATTGTTTTGTTTATATATATATATATATATATATATATATATATATATCGTTTTTGATAATAAATTTGTTTCTGTGTTATATATTTGTTTCACGTTTGTGCCGTCATATTATTATTCCATATAGATATATAATATAAATTGTTATGTAACTTGTTATATTGTAATATCATTGTTGTTTCATTTATATATAAACAAGTAAACAAGGGAGCGTGAACATGGACAGATCTGGAGGAGCGACTGCCCGCTCAAGCAAAAGATTTTCATCTGGCTTCTTGAAAACAAAATTTTACTATGGCCAAACTTACAATCGCGTGGATGGTCGGGGCCCAGCTATTGCTGTCTTTGCAAATCAAATCATGAATCAGTCGCCCACGTTTTTATAAACTGCCCCTTCACAAAAGCCGTATGGCATCTACTTACACCGATTTGTTTGCATTTATCAATCTGGACGGGCAACAGTCTCTCACATTGTTTCCAGCTATGGATGCGCGTCAATTCGAACCAGATAAAGCTACCTATCCTCCTTTGCTGGCATATCTGGAAGCACAGGAATGAGGTTTTGTTTGAAGACAAGCAACCTTCCACATACAGGGTGGCCAGCGCCATCTTTGCTGAGAGAGCCGTGAGCAGAAAGCAGACACCGTCCACAAAACCCTGCAGAGCTATATTCAACGTTCCTCAGAACAAAATGGTGGCCTGGTTCGATGGAGCGGCACAACAGACAGGCTTATTATGTGGGGCTGGTGGCATGATAACTATAAATGCTCAAACTGTTTACCGGTGGACTCTAAACTGTGGGACGGGATCTAACACAAAGGCTGAACTCCTAGCAGCGTGGGCGTCATGTATTCTGGCAAGCCGATTACACATAACTGAGCTCCTACTGCTTGGGGACTCCAAGCTTATTATCGATTGGCTTAATGGGCGTGCAGATTTCCATGTTGCTGAACTGGCGAGCTGGAAGGAGAGAACATGGGAAGCGACCAAACAGATTCAACATCTCACGTCATCTCACATTTTCAGGGAGGAAAATTTGGAGGCTGACAGGCTCTAAAAAATAGCTTTGTCTATGCCTCCGGGCCACATTAGCTTTACTAGATGGGAAGATGGGAATGAGGGACTATCCTCGAGGATCCTTCTTTGAGAGGCCCTTGCCATGTTGGATGCCCACCTATAAGATAGACATTGGACCTGTTGTGACCTGTTACATCTTTGATCTGCTTGGATTGTTTTTTGTCATAGGCATATCTTCTTGTTTTGCCAGTGATAGACCAGCCACTTTTGCTCTGTATACTTTTATATCCTTTTGAATATAAAGCGTACTTTTTTCGTTGAAAAAAAAAGTAAACCTTTTTCTCATTATGTATTATTAGAAATTGTTAAACGTCATTGAGTGTATATGTAGTGTTAGATGGATTATTATGTAGAGTGATTGCATTCATATAAATAACATAGAACAAAACTAATCTCGTAGTAATTCATGTCTCAATCTCGTTCTTGTACATAGAACAAAATTAATCTCGTACCAACATTGATTTCGCTTTCTATTTTCAAGTGTATCTCTTTTTGAGGACAAATCTATGAGAATGTTTCTTTTGAAGCCTTTGTATTGTATTACTTTAATTTGTTTTCTTGCAATAACATATGTGTGGAATAAGCCATTGAAGATCAAGATCTAACTTGGGAGATATGATCTTGTGATCCAATGTTAATCTACATCCTACAATGTTAATTTTCATTTGAGTTTGTCAATTTCTGTTTTGCTTTTCTGCAGTTTGTTTAATGAATTTTTGTGTGGACCACTACAGGAATATCATTGAAGGTTAAAGACAATTAATAAGACACTCTCACAAAGTTGCACGAACATACTTATATGAAAGATTGCAACTCAAAAACCTTTATAGCATTAGTTATTCCACAACCCAGTGACGATTTCCTTGGTGTTAATTATTGACTAGTCTTTGATCCTGCATTTCCTATGCTTGCACCTCTAAGTTTACAAACCCCCAGATTGATGACTTAATGTCAAATATTTATACATATAAATAACCCCACAAGATGTATATAGTAATAAATATTTATATGCCTAATCAATATCATGAAAAACAAGATTGATGGCGATCTATGTTAGCCTTTTTCGAGGCAGAGTCCTTGGACAATTTTACTTTTGTAGGAGACTTTAGTTCCACCATTCATCACTGGAAAAAGAGAGGGGGGGGTGGGGGTGGGTGTGCTATGTCTGTGATCCCTGCCTTGAGCATCTTGAAGATGTTATCTCCTCTTTGGACATGTTCATTGTCAAGCCCTCAAAGGGATTGTTCACATGGTCTAATCATTGCTCTGGTCCAGGTCATATTGTAAGCTGACTTGACCACTTGCTACTCAGTAGCTCCTTTATTTCAGAGCCCTCTACCCCCTCATCTCATATTCTCCCTTGGGCAAGTTCAAATCATAGGCCTATTTCCCTAACCTTTACAAATTACAAAGATATGAGATCAATCCCCTTTCGTTTCAATCCCCTTTGGTTGGAGAACCCCTCCTTTTCGCCTTCTAGTCACATAAGTTTGGAGCCAATGGGTCATTGGTTCCCCAGTTCACATTTGGGAGCATAAACTCATCTATTTGAAAAAGGAAATAAAAGATTGGGTCAAAAAAACCTTCAAGGCACCAAAAGAAGAAATCCTTCATATTTAGGGGCATCTAGGGACGATGACAACTTAGATGGAAGAAGGGTCGATCACTTCCACTCTTCTAAAAGAAGAGGAGCATTGTCAAAAGTAGCTCCAAGCAGCCTTAAGAAAATAGGAAGAGTTCTGACAGTTGAAATCTCATTGTCTGTGGCTTCAGACGAGAGACAAGAATACAAAATTCTTCCATAAACAATGTAAGGTGAGGTGGGGGGAAAATATTGTGGAGGAGATTCATCTTGACGATCAAACCACTCTCTCGTCTTTTGAAGAAATCAAGAGAGCGACCTATTCTCATTATGCAACATTATACTTTGAATCTGGATCAATGGACATCCAACTTGGAGATCGAGCATTGTCCTTCATCCTTGAGCTAATGTAGGAAATAGATAATATCGAGCTAATACAAAAGGTCACCGAGGAGGAAATCCTTGAAGTAATAATGCAATTTGAGTCAGACAATGCCGCTGGTCCAAATGGATTCTCTGCTCATTTTTACAAAAAATGTTGGCATGTCATTAAATTTGATCTAGTAAGAATGATCCAATATGTCCAGTAGACATCCATAATGGGGGGGTGGGGGGGCAACAAATTCAACATTTTTATCCTTAATTCCCAAAGAACGCAACAATGTTTCTTTTTCAAGGTTCAGACCTATATCACTTTGCAATGTTTCCTATAAGATCATTTCCAAAATTATTGCAACTAGGGTGCAAAAGATCCTCCCTAAGCTTATCTCACCTACTCAGGGAGGATTTGTGGCAAAAAGACAAATATGGGACAACATGGTTTTGGTACAAGAGGTGATCCACTCTAGCAAGAGCAAAGGAGACAAGAGAATGACAATCAAGATAGACATGGATAATTCCTTTGATCGGGTTTGCCATAGTTTCCTTCTCGCGATCCTGGCCAAATTCGGGTTTGATCCTTTTTTAATCCTTTGGATTGAAGCTTGCATCAATAATCCCTAGATTGCACCATTGCTTAATGGTCGCCCTTCGAGATTTTTCAAGGCTACAAGGGGTCTCAAACAAGGTTGTCCGTTATAGCCTCTTCTTTATATTCTTATGGTAGAATCTCTGGGTTGAAGGCTGTGACATGAATGAAGGACTGGGAGCATTCCTAGACTCAAAATAGCTTCTGGAGTTAAAAGAATAAATCACTCCTAGTTGGCGGATGATATGTTGTTTCTCGGGGGAGCCTCCTCAATCATGGAAGGACAATTCAAATCAATTCCTTCACATCTCAGGTGGGCTAGTTAACTCTAACAAATGTTATCTTTATGCTTGAAACACTAATGCTCACTCCCTTGTTGTGATTGCAAGGATTCTCCAATTCCCCCTAGTGACAAATTGGAGATCCTTCAAGTATCTTGGAATCCCCATATTCCTTCATTCGCTCTCTGCAACAGACTAGATTGTTATAATATCTAATATTATAGATAAATTCTCCCTATGGGGGGTGGAATGGGTCAATCCGATAGGAAAACTAATCTTGGTTAAAGAGGTTCGTTCGACCCTCCTAGTTTTTCAAAAATGTTGTGGTGAATGGTAATCAAAGATTTTGACCAGTGGAGGAAAGATCTTGTTTATAAATACTTTCGAAAGGATGACCTAAAAGGAGTAGAAAGTAGTTGTGTTTCTCATCTGGATCTCCTATTTAGAAGTTTCTCTGGGCATATCTACCCCTCTTCCAAAGAAAACTCACATGGATCCCATGAAATGACAAGAGTATTAGAATTTGGGAAGATAATGTCCTGGATCAATCTCCCTTATCCCAATACAGATCCCTGTAACATATCAAGGATTGACTAGATAATCAACAAAAACACACTTTTTTTGAAATCTCGTCATGGAGCCCATCGGGCCTTTGGCTGGGTTGGAATCTTGGTTGCCTCCCGATTGCCCTCCAGGCTCAGGCTGCGTAGTTGTTCTCCTCTCTAAAAGGTTTGGCACCAGGCCATTTGGAGGATCCTGATGTTAGGGGTTGGGGGGACCAAGGTTATTCGGTTGGCAAAGGTTATGAGTCCCTTTTGTTTCAATTAGTTCCCTCAACCAAATCCCCCCTATGGAACAATGTCTGGCATCAAGATGGCTCTCCCAAGATAAAATTTTGTTGTTGGACGTTGGCGCATGAAAAAATGCTGACAAGTGAAAGCCTTTGCAAATAGGGAATAACAGGACCATCTAGATGTGCCCTCTATAAAAACAATAATTAAACATGTTTTCCCGGAATGCTAGATCACTAAAGACATTTGGCATGCCTTGATACATGAAATCTCTTGCAGGATTCAGTGGCCCAACTCAATTAAAACTCTCTTAGGAGACTGGTAAAGACAATATCACAAATATTTCAAAAAAAACCACTCTTTATATGTCTATGGGTGGCTCTTCCCAAGTTCACCTACTGGTAGATTTGGTTGGCCAGAAACATGAGTGTGTTCAAGGAAGAAGAAGTCTGATCCAGTAGAGTAATCGCGCAAATCAAAGCCCAACTTTCAGAAGATCTCAACTCTTATCGGCTAAAGATAAATACCTTGTAGAGTTTGGATAAGCAAGAACAAAATTGGCTTGATCAATTTCATCTGAGTTATTAAATCCAATCCCCCTCTCAGTCCAGATCAACATGACAATTTCATATTACTCCCATCATATTTAAGAGGTGGATCGCTTATCAACAATCACATATCTTATGTTTTGACGATGCCTCCAAAGGAAACCCCAGGGTGGAAGGTGCAAGAGGGCTCAGTCTTGACCCTAGGAGGAATATTGAAATAAGCTTCACTTGGAGTTTGGGTTTCACCACCAATAATCAAGCAGAATAATATGTTCTCCTCAAAGGCGTTCAATTAGCTAGAGAGATCCAGATCCAACATATCATCATCATTGGTGACTCTCTAAACACCATTCGTAGTATGATCAAAGGAACTCTACCAAAGGACTCACAACTCTGTAGTATAATAAAAAAAATAAGGCATGTGTTAGATTACATCCCCCAAGTATCTTTCCAGCATGTCATAAGGGAGAATAATCGGTTGGCAGACTCTCAAGCCAACATGGTCATTAAAATGCCAAAATGGTCTATTCGGATTAATGTGAGATTAGCCCAACATCCAATACCATAATCAATGGAGGCTTAATGAAATTCAATGCATGTCATCTGGGTGTCACACCCACATAGGAATCATGATGTCAAAGCAACGAGGGCCTCCTCCATCTCACATAACATCCTAGCTAGGACATACTCTCATAAAGCCAAGGTTTAGTACACACATGAGCAAGGTGGGATATCTCAGCCAAAGTACAATTCAATTATGCCACTATACTCTCTATTCGTGTGGGAATCAACAGATGCAATGGATCCAACATTTTCTCCAACCTTCGGACATCCAAGACACTTGAATGTCATCATGAGAATGCATAGATTACCTGGAACATGCAATATTTCTTATAACTTGTGCAGGAGAAGATTTGGTCCACGGGGGAACTAAAGTGTGAGATTCCAATTTAATTGTGCAAGTGAAGGTTTGGTCTCAGTCGAGTTGGAAGAGAAAGGTGGAAATACACGATGGATTAAGGTGTACACATGAAGACATTGTTCCCTCCTCGGGAAATGGGCAGAAATGACTGTAGATGGGGGATTGAAGTCGACATATCCATACAAATTCATAAAGAAAGGTATATGCAACACAATTGGGACTGTTCAGGCAATTGAAGCAGGATCTACAATGGCTCAACGGGTTGGTCGTTCTCCTAGATTGAATCCTAGCAACATGCATAATCATATTGGTGGTATTAGTAATTCCTGGGCATCTGAACTTCGTTGTGAAATTGGGTTAGCAAGGCATCCATTCTCTCTTTCTTGGTGCACGTTATCCTTTTGTAAGAGAAAGTGTGGCCTTGACTCCATTCACGTAAGCTGGCCCTGTAATTCCCTTCTTCCTTCTCTGAATCCAATGCCTCACAAATGAAGACAACCACAAGCCCCAAAGGTACCCCTTAACACTCTGGAGCAGGAACTCCAACAACTTCAAATTTATTATCATAACTTGTCTTCTTGGGTCTCTTATATCCTGGACATTTTCATTCAACACATGATGAATATGTGTCAACAACACGACGAGGTTGATGCCATAAGGTCATAGGTAGAAAGTTTGCACTTACAACTGGAACCAACTCCATTGGACCTTCTTGAATCTCCGTCCAACAGTGGATCCTCTCCAATGGTCGATCAACCTCCTATTGATCTGAACATGCCCACACAGGACAACGAAATGGATGAACCAAATCCTCCAATCAACCCCCCACCCGATATCTAATGTTTTTTAAATGTATATGCATTCTAGGTATCTTCTATAGAATATCCACCTACAAATTTTGTAATGTAATGAAAGTAAGTGAAGCACAGACTGAAAATTGGTTAGTAAGGTTAGGAGTAGAGTTGATTGAGACACTAAACATGAGTTTGGGATTTTTTGAACTATTTTGTACCCCTTTGCATGCTTCGGTCGCCTCTTTTTGAACAATATAATATCTTCGAGTTTTTGTCCATAATAATAATAATAATAATAAAATATGCCATCATTGCCAACATATTAATAATCATATATAGTAACATATGATTGTATAGCCTTTACTATGTCTTCAGTATATGTAGATACATGTTGCATTTGTCTCGCCTTCATTGTATCCCTTGTAAATCCATTATACCCCCTCCTCATCCTCTTCTGCTTCTTTTGTTCCCAATATCCCCACCACCCCCTATTCAGATTCACACATAGAATTAAACCCCACACATAGAATTGCTCATGGAGACTACAATCGATGGATGTGGGGGATGGGGAAATACCAATAACAACAACAACGTCACGGATAATAGATATGGTGGGTGGGGCACTAACATGAAGTGGGAACATCGATGACATTTTTTTGGGGAAAACCGAGAGATTCGTAGTGCCCCTTTTGACAAATATTTAAGGTTAGAGATTTTCAGCATGCACTTCAAATAGAATTGTGTAATTTGAGAAAATGGTGAGAGTAGAAAATTCTAGAAATTCTTGGCTTTATTTTTGTTTATTTTCCCATCTACTTGTCATGGGAATCAACTATGAGGTAGTCGCGCCACGAGAAGTTCATATGCCAATAGCGGCGATACTAATGACGATGACAAATGCATGATCAATGGATCCATGTTTTTTTTCCCTTGGACAACAAATGGATGAAAATTTCGGATAATACACGAAAAAACAAGTGTTGCATGGCAACATAGTCCCTGCCAGGTTGGAATGGGAATAAATGCACTGCTACGACGAGACCGAGTACAGACACGTGGGAAGCAGGTTGAAGTACATGTGGTATCCATGCGAAGGATGACTTTGTGGCAGCGTGTCACTGGCCAACCACAAGACATTTGGCTTGTAGATGACCCCCAAGGTTAATATGCGAACGAGGCAGTTTTTTCCTGGGGTGTGTATAGTTCAAACGTGGGACTTAGAAATTTTCTGTCTAAATGACTTGCAATAAAGGTTCTCGGGAGAAAGGACCAGGAAACATACACATTAAACATTCAAATATAATAAACACAATTTCCTGACATCCAACATAGTTGAAGGAAAAAAAATTAGCATTTCCGAATTAGTTTTCTTTGAAATTTATCAAATATTAATAATGTCTTGCAACAAAGGTTCATGGAAAAAAGGACCAGGAAACACACACATTAAACATTCAAATATAATAAACACAATTTCTAGTTCAAGGAAATTTTTTTTAGCATTCCTGAATTAGTTTTATTTGAAATTTATCAAAGAATAATAATGTATGTTACATATTTATGAAATCTGTTCCATATTTCTGGAAATTTAAATGCGTTTGTCATATAGACTAGGATTGGGGCTCTCGTAGACCATAAAATAAATAAGTACAAGAATTGAGACTGTAGAAAGAAGAAGTGCACGATGATAGAGAGGAAGACCTGAAAAGAAGAAATTGGAAATTATGAGTCTTTGGTTAGAGATTTCTATTTAAAGAGGTAGAATAATTGGATTGATAAAGAAAACAAGATGACATCAGTATAGACTTACTATGAAGCCGATGCGTTTTTGTTGCTGTCGTCAAGGGTCGCTGGAATTATGCCAACCGGTTGTTGCCCTTCGTCGATGAGCTTTTCCATTCTCCGTTGGAACCATTCTTCAATGTAGCTTCTCATAGGGGCCACATTGATTTCATCCTGGATTTCTATGTCGAAAAGCTCACTTTATGATTTCCTTAGATTCATAGAAATACTATGTAGAGCCTGTTCAATTTCTTCATTGTGTGCTGAATAGTCCAATAGCCAGTTCTCGAGCTCATCTACACGATATTCAAGGATGTCGTAAAACTTTTCTAAAGACAACCCCTTTAAAATATCAAGTTGTTCATCAAAGGCTTCTTTGGTCATTGACAAGGATTTGAGGATTAAGTTTGGGTCTTGAACCTCATTGGTACTTCCAACTAAGTCTATTTGGGTCAGGTTTCTGAATAATTCTTCTTTTCTGATATGGCTTGTTCACATGATTCGACAATGAGCTGTAGGTTCTTAACTTTCTTTTGCCAACATGCTTTTAAGTGTTTGATCTGCTTTGGGGAGGAGAGATCCTCTTGTCTTCTTTTCATATATGAGCTGTTGATGGGATGGTTGACAAAAGGGGTCAACATCTGTTCATAGAAATGTTGATCATTTTTTAAATTTGTCTGCAAATGTTCATGCAAATCATTTGACCTCTTTCGAAAGGAAGCTATATTTTGTGATGTTTCCCAGGCTTCAGTAACTAGCTGCATTCTTTTCTTGATGTTATTCTCTACAAGGGCTCTACATGATGTGAGGAGGCTGGAGGATCCTTTTAACTTGGCTGCAGGGGTAGTAGGCACGGTTTTTTCTAAAGGACTGACAAACTCTTGGGTAGCAATGAAAGTCTCCTTGAATTCCTTGATGCGGTGGTTCAGTTTGGAATTCTTGGCTTCAAGTCCTGCAATGGAATCATCAAGAGTATCACCAGTTACGGGGTGAAATAGGGAGATTTGGGATAGCCACATTTTCCTAAAGTTAATATCTGTACGAGATTTGCCTTTCTTATTTGTTACATCTCTCTTTTCAATGACTATATTTTTAGATTGGCTGTCAAAAACAACGCTTTGGAATACGAAGGATTCATCTTCGTAAAAAATGTCGGTATCAACTATTTCCATTGCGGAACTATGGTGCATCACGTCTACTGACGGGTCAACTTTGTGCATGCGCTCAATTTCAATTACAAGTTGCATTTGCTCACTTTCAATTTCAGGTTCATTCGCCTACCCTACAATGGTTTTTATCTTCTTTGTTAGGGGAAATTTGTGAGAACTATGAATTTTTGTGTGAGGGTTCTTATCTCCTCTTCCGTTTGAAGATTTCTGGGTTGTTTTCTTACTGGGGTGGGCCGTTGAAGTGATGCTTCATGATGTTGTGCTCTTGGGAGTGCTGGCGGGGGACTGGACACTCTTCTCACCTGATACTTTTCCCTGTCAATTCAGTCGCGCTTTGTAATTCTCTACGTCGCAATTGTCAGAAGCATGAGTGTTGTCGTCACTGTCCCTGTCTTCGGTTAGGCGTCTATTGATAAAAGAGCTGCTAAAGCCAACTGATAGTAAATGTTCTCGAAAAATACCATTAGGGTCGAACCCTTTTAGCCTTTCAACATATGTTAGGTTCAAGTTCTTGAAATGGCCTGCGAATTCGTCAATCTTGTTGACGTTTTTGCACACGAAGTCCCCGACTTTCTAGGGCAGAGGAATGAACTGTTTTTTTTTTTCTTGTCATGGAAAAATGCAGCCAGTGGTTGTATTGCCTTGCTATTTCTGTAACAAACATCTTGTCCATGATGTGGCATGGAAGGAAAACATGATTTTACTTGGATCTAAAGACCATTAATACACTGTGATTTTCCTTTTGTTCAAGTGTCCCCTTCCTATTCAAAAACTTGGTTGCTTGGCCTGGGGAGCATCCTTTCCTAACAATAAATCTTTGAAAACTAAGACAAAGTCATTAAAAACCTCATAAAAACAATGGGAGGCCTTGTGCCTCCATAGGGCCTGGTACTAGAATGTCACTGGGTCGAATTCACAGTTTATTTTCTTGGAGAGAGACAGTTTTGGAAATCTACAACAATGCACTATTGCGAAAATCAAGTAGGATGACATATAAAATTTATTCGATTCTTTGAATCGTGACAACTAGGAACATATTTCAATGGAAATTAGCTTCCCCCAATCGAAAATGAATTGTTCCTTGGCTGTGAAGTACAAAATATAAATAACCATATGGGAAATTCTTGCCGTGGATTCCTGTCCCATTATTCTTGTAAACAACCAAGCAATTTCCCGGAATGGATTTCTAAAGGAACTTACCTGCAACTTTGTGATATCTTCAGGAATTGTTGTCGGGTCTTCGAGAAACTTGGCTAAGCTGTCCAACCCTTATCATGTTTTTCTAGGAACTGCTTGCAGTCTTGTCTTCTGAAGGTCAATGTTGGCTCCGACAATCTTAACATCTTGCGGAAGACCTGAGGTAACAAAGAAACGGGAGAATGGTCGCGCAGTGGAATAATTCTTTGGCTTGAAATATATTTTTCGGCGCACCAAGAGACTACCTCCTTACAGTCAAAAACCTTAGGGACGCAGCCTGCATGAGCGTTTCCAGAGGCCCAAATCACTTTGTTCTGGGTGGAATGGGATGAATAGTAAGAGTATGCCCTGGACCACTCGAAGTTCTGGTCCTAACGTCCGAAGATATTCACTGTATCTCCACAAAACTGCTCTCGACCTCCTGCCATAAGTTTACAAGAACGTTTGTTTGCTCCAGATGATGTTTGAAATGAAGAGTTGGAAGGGATAATATAACGCTACGTAAATCTTGGTCCAATGCGTGTGAATGGGAGATCTCCTTGAGACTTTCTCTCATTAATGACAATTTCGACGGTTGTTGCATGATGCGCTGTTAGTATTAAAGACTAGTAATTGGATACATAGAAGTGCGAACATGGCGGATACAACAATGAGAAATTAAGCTTTGGATATTTCCTGAATGGGCCAATGTGACGACCCGTGTTTGAGATGAACAATCGGAAGGGACAATACAAGTCTCTGTAGATCTTGGTTTAATGCGTATTAATGGGAGATCTCCTCGAGTGTTTAGTTCATTAATGACAATGTTGACGGTTCCTGCATGGTGAGATGTTAGCATGAAAGGTTACTAATTGCATATTAAGAAAGAAGTATGAAGGTCGCGGGGATGGGAAAGAGCAATTAAGGAGTGTCTAATTATCAAAAGTGGTTGGGCGGACTTCAAAATAGTGTTAGAAGGTACAACCGCTGGAGGTGAGGGCACGAGGGTCAAATTGTATGTCTCAGAAATTTTTGAGTGCAATACACATAACATCGAAGAGGGCATGATAGGACAGTCCAGAGGGCAATTTGTATAACTCGAAAGTCTGAGTAATGTTTGTAGGACACAGAACAATGGAGGTGCAAACGTGAGCT
>JZKD02S2426426.1:53839-108788 GCA_000966675.3 Picea glauca
TATTCCACATACAAGCATGGGTCCTCCAACCATTCTTCTAGGATAACTCAATCCACAAAGCATCTTCCCGTGAGGGCTTTCACCATAAGGGGACCACTTTGGAGTTCATTCATTTTTGCACCTTATCAATCATGATAAGACAATAATGAGAGCATGGGTCCTCCACCCATTCTTCTAGGATAACTCATTCCACAAAGCGTCTTCCCATGAGGGATTTCACCATAAGGGGACCACTTTGGAGTTCATCCATTTGTGCACCTTATCAATCATGATAAGACAATAATGAGTCATATATACATTTTTCCAACAATGCATCATATACCAATGAAACCACATCGATCCATCTTCATCATGTATCAATGGCAACTCATTGATCCATGTTCATCATATCAATGACAACTCATTGATCCATCTTCATCTATGCATTCTCATCAAGGACAATACATATTATATTACATCAATTAATCAATCCTTTGATATCAATCAATCACTTGACATTATCAATGACATCAATCAATCAAACCATTGGCATCAATGACAACATGATCCAACACCAGGTACTAGAGAGTATTTTCCCAAGTATTTTTCTCAGTGGCACTATTGCAGTCAGGTGATCAATCAATTTATCTATGGAGGGATTCATGAGATCTAGGCTGATCCGTATACAGGTACTTTCCGATATGCTACCACTCAAAGGGGTACCAACAAGGGTTACAAGGCTGGCCAAAAAATGTGTGCTTGAGTACAACTTGTATTTCCTACATGTATGACTCCCTAACCGTGATTTTATGCATGTAACTCCATATCTATGTAGATTTAAGATGTCGTAATATGTTTCTACCCTGAAAAAAATTAACCTACATTTTTCTTCCAAGGAAAGTGCCTTGATACCACTTGTAGTATTCTAGATATAAAATAGTATGCAGAACAAAAATATTTTAGTTAGAAATGGCATAACACATTGATATGACCAGAACAATACTAGAATAATACCAGAATAACACCAGAAAGAGCACCTTAATTAATGATAACAATGTTCACTTGCCTCTTCGAGGGGGAAACCTCTAGCAGGGTAGAGCTCTATTACAATAATATCCAAGGAAACACTTCTCATACCCTCTACTCCTATTTATACTAAATCTATCTATCTAAAAGAGAAATCTAGAGGAAGATCCATCTAGAAGCAGAAGCTTCTATTAGGTATTATTACATTTGACTTACTCTTCCTTATTAACAGGCCTTATTAATATTGGCCTTTATTACATGGAAATATATTATTCTACCTATGTGAGGGGTTAGGGAGGTTAGGTACCTAACACTCATAGGGACAATGTGGAAGTGGTTTCATCATTTGACACTTATATTTCAGGGTGGTTGGATGGGGAAAGGATAGGTGGTTCTAGCCACCTTCCGGTTGTAGCCGGAGAACACAAGGGGTTGTAGCCTCCTTCTGGTTGTAGATAAAGAATTTGGGAGTTGGATCTTCCCTCAAGTTGTAGCCTGAAAAATATAGGGGTTCAGAGCCTCCTTCCAGTTGCAGCTGGAGAACAAAGGAAGTTGGTGCTTCCAATGAATGTAATTCTTAAATATATATAAGAAAAAACATTATGTGGTTTTCTCTTGCATTGGGTTTCCACGTAAAATTATGGTGTACTGTCTATGTGTATGATTTCTCATTGTTCATGGTTTAATTATTCTACACTTGTTGAATTATAATGGTAAAATTATCACAAAGATAAACAACACTTATATATTGTGGTTAAAAATAATTAAATTGCTCTATTACTAATTCAACCCCCCCTCCCAGTAATCCAACAGAAAGTTGTCAACACTTTTTCTGCAATAATATCAAACATGAATGATTCCCACTGGATAGAACAAAACCTTCCATAAAAGGTCTGACTCGAGCAAATAAATTCACATTGGTTGAGGAGAATCAAATGTTTGTGGGAACTGATTGTTGAATGTGATGTTATCAATTAAAAAATAAGTGACTTGTTTTTGAAGCTTGTTGATGTAACTAAAGAGTTGGATGGTCCACATTTAATAATGGACTATATATTGCTTACTAAGGATCAATTGAAATAACCACTAGATATTCTTAAAACTTCACGAGCTAATGAATTTGATAACCTAACTGAATTTTCACAACAAGATGTTGAAAAATGGTTAGTCCATTATGTAAACAAAAATGAAGATTAAGAAGATATAATTCATCAGTTAGGTTTTCAATTAGAATATATTTATTATAAGTTGTTCGATCTCAAGATCAAGCACGAGTTAACAGTCACTCCCATGCCAAAATATATTGAACAATGGTTAAGGAATTCTTTGGTCAAAATAACTGATCCTAATGTTTAAGAAGAAATTATGACTATTAGGGCACCTCCAACCGAACAACATATAAAATAAGCCTCAACAAGAAAATAAAAAATATAATTTTTTCCATCATAGCAAGTAGAGTAACCATTTCATTAAGATAATTACCTTATTTTCTTCTCAGTTAGTAGTCATTCAACCTTTTTAATTTCATGTTCTATGAATACCAAAGGTTGATTTCTAACTGTGTTTTCCTCTTTTCTTCTGGGTATTTTCATTTATTATGTGGTCCATGGGAGCCCCATCTTGGTCCGCTAGGACAAATGCATTTTATTTTCCGAATATTATAAACTCTTTTAAGAAATTTATTTATTTATTTAGTTTCCCAAAGAACTATTCGGGGCATATGACTAGTGATTTTTCATACTTTGAGTTTTAAGCATGAGATTTCAAGTGTGTCTATCAAAATTATTTTGAGTTTTAATTGAATGATCATGTTACGCTCTCTACATATGTGGTCCTTAATTGACATCTTTCCCAATAATATGTCCTATTTACTTTATGCTATGATGGAAATGTTTCTTAGTGGCATTTCTTGTTTTGTTGCTTTACAATCTTGCATAATGTTTACTATTGTGAATATCCATTTTTGAACATGCCTGGTCCTTTCTCAAGAATTCTCCGTTTTTGAATATTTATTTCTAAAAATGTCTTGGTTCTTTCTCAAGCATTCTTTATATTTTTGTATCATATTTAAGATGAGTTCCACCTCTCTAAAAACATAAGAGGATTTATCCTTGTGATGTTATCTTCAAGACTCTAAAGTGTCTTAAATATCAATTCCTTTTGAATTACAATTAATCCTTTTCTCCAAGAGGAATTCATTATATTCAATTTAATAATAATTTGGTGTCACCTCATTCTCGTTTAACTGTTAGATACATTCTTAAGGATTCCAAATGAATAACAAGAAAATAATAAGTTTTCTTAGAGTAATTATGAGTGTAACTCCTTTTCCTTAGGGTTATTGATGGACATTTGTAACTTATGCATATTCCCATGCTCAAGCTTTGTGATATAGGTTTTCATCACTTTATCATTTTGGCTCCACATATAATCATTGTTCATGCATTGGTACTTCATCCTTTCTCCCTATTACATCTACATTCATTTAAATGATCTATTTTCTCGTCACTGCATGATGAGTATGACTTTGTACATAACATTTGCAAAGCCACTGTTGTATATTGGTGGGTCCTTGCCACGATTCTTAGTCTCCATATTTATTTTATTCACTTTCTCATACGTAATGTATTTAGATTGAAGTGTATAATCTCTTTTAAGTGTCAGTACCTGGATATCATCACCTCAAAATATATAAGTTCCAAATATACAAAACTTCAAATCATATTTTAGAACATATATATTTAACATAAAGAATTCAATTGAAAAATTAATAAGGAGTTCGATTTTACTTCCTTGAGTTTAATTTTTGGTCCCTTTGATAATGATTTTGCAGACGCCTTAGTTGAAATGATGGGTTCTCAGGTTTCGAGGCTATTGACAATGTACATATATTCAAATTTGAAAATAAAGAAAAAATGGTACGAAATATCCTAAAATGTATACCAGATAAATTGTATATCTTGGCAATACCTTTCTAACAATATAAAGAGCACATAAAACAGAGTTTAAGGTCAAAATTTATGGTGAGAATACCAAAAAATGTGTTATTATTTTTGTGCTATGTTGCTCCCCTTTCAACTTTCAGTGCGCAATATGACCTATGTCGCACCTCTCCTAAATTTTGATGTGATAAGTTTGTAAACATGGAAAAGTTTTTGTGTATCACAATTTTTTTTTATGTTAATGCAATATATTTTGAAAACCCTTGTATCACCCTTGAAAACCCTTGTATCCTTTGAAGTGTAGCACACTCACCTGAATTTTATGGTGGTGCCACATGTGATGGATATTAGAGTGTATAATACTCACATGATTTTTATGGTGGTGTGACATGGTATGGAGCTTTTTCTTTATGATCCCCTTTAAAAATTGGATGATATGTACCATAGAATTATGTCTCCCTTAGGTGACACCTCATGCATACTTACCCAAAACTCTTGTCTTATGTGTGATCCTTTAAGACTTATTTTTATGCACTCCCCTTAAAATTTAGGATTATACAGATCCATAAATAAAAACTTGCCTTATTCACACTACCTCGAGCATATCACACTCACACAATGTTTTGGTTGAATCTTCGACATGGTATGGATCGTGGAATGTATCACACTCACATAATGTTTAGGTTGATGCAACATGGTATAGTATCAGACTCATGAAATTTTTAGGTTGATGTGACATGGTATGGTATCACACTCACACAATGTTTTAGTTAATGCGGCATGGTATTTATTTTCCCCTTTAAGATGCATCTCAATGCACACCATAAACCTTTTTCCTTAATGTGCCTTTTTCTTTTTTGAAACTTTCACCTACTTGTTCCCTTGTTAAAACCTTGAATGGGAGACCTTTGTCCCTTGTCCCCTTTAAAACCTTGTGATATGCATCGTTTTCAAGAAACTTTGTCTTATGTATTTCATTAAAATTTGTCTTATGTGTACCTCTTTTGAAACATTGGATGAACGTGCACTTACAAAAATTTGGGTTAAAAGACTTTATCTCATACCATATCACATTGAAACTCAATTTGTGTATGATACCATATTGCATTGAATCTCATTTTGTGTGATATTATATAACATGTTTTAATGGGTTGTCTTTTGCAGTGTGGAAAAGATGGGTGGAGATTTTCAACGAGTGGTCATGCAACCTCAATCAAGATCCTTTCAATAGTTTTCATAAGCAACAAGGCTCATTTGACAAGAAATATTCAGTGCACGTTCTTGTACTCCTATACCTCGCATTTGGATTTATTCAGTTTCATTGGATTCATAATCCCACAAAACCTGTAATAGGCTCATTCTAGAGGTAAAATATTCACTTTGACCAATACCCACAATTATGTGAAAAAGTGTTTTTCAATAGAAGCTCGGGTCCCATTCTTACCGGTGCTTTGTTGGAATGTAGTTCTGTCAAATCTTTTCATATATATGTTATACATGCATTCAATATGCCAACTGAAGTCGACGTTATCCATTAGGAACCAAAAATATTTTGTTTTCAAAAACAACCAACTAGAGTCTGAAGCATTTGGTACTAAGTACTTGGTGGGAGTACCAACTCTTCCTTAAAAGAAATTAAGAGCCAACCCATATATCATGTTTGTTGTAATCAACCAAGGTGATGATATATGGAACTTTCACAGGTTAGGTTTAATCAAAGAACCAAGAAGAACAAAAACAAATGCAACAATAACCACTTTGCGACACAAAATAACTCGACAAGAATATCACCATATTCAATCATGACTGCAAAATGAGGTGGACCAAAACAACAGGTAGTTGACACAAATCATCCATTCACATAGAAATTTCTCAATGATTAAAAATCAAGAGAACATGGTTAATGGTTAATCGGGGCTCTGCTTCTAGTGAGCATCCATAGCCCCAACAAAGATATCTACATGTCCCTTTATTTCATTGCACTTCATTTCTCAATCCTTCCCAGTTAATTTAATATATGGTTAGCATCTAGTGGATGGGGAAAATAATAGTTTTTTTTATTTAATTTTATTTTTATCTTGATAGGGGATGTTTGTCAACTATTGGTATTGTTTTTATAGCTTTACTACAACTAGTTAATTAAAATAGTCTCTTTTGGTTTTCAATCCCTAGACTTCAATGTTTCACCCTTCACATGTGAGGTGGCTTAGTGTATGGGTGGTTCGCCTAGTACATGGAATTTTCTCATTGACCAACATGCAAGGATAACCACTGATTAGTCATTATATCAAGTCATGGCCCAATTGTCATCACACTATTCCAAAGAATCCCCGATTTATATTTAGTATGACACTTTAGTTCATCTCATAAACTATGAAATACATGAAGACTATTTCAAACCTATTTTTGTGTGCATGACACTGCCAAAGTGAGAGAAGGGAGCTGAGAAATATGCATACCATCAACAACAATTAGTGAGATCAAAGAAAATGAATTGAAAATGCAAATTCATTTGATTAAGATGCATAAATGAAAAGACTTGTCATTCACCATCGATTCTAATGTACAATATCAAATTGATTAAGATGCATGAATGCAAAGACTAGTCATTCACCATCGAACTTCAAATTGAACAAGAAATCAACTTTCTTATTTGGAATTCCACTTGATGGTCTCATAGGACTCAAAGGGTAGTTACATACAAAAACATGCAGAGGAACCATGGTCTAGTTGAAACAATTTCTAAAAATGGTTCCATGGAGGCAGGCTTGTCATTCATCCCTCCTTCTAGTGCCAATTCTGTTGATGGGTTGAAATGAGTTGGTCGTGAAGAAGGGTTACACCCAGTGAGAAGTCCCAATTAGAATCTTCACCATTTGGAATAAGGAACCCATCCAGATTATGACTTGACAACCATTACTAATTTGGGGGTTTTAGTAATTGTGTCCCTATCCACTGTTCATGGTTTTCTAAACTAAATGATGAAATGCAGCTAATCTAATATTCAAATGCATGTGTCTGGATATGATTAAAATTAATTAGAAAGTAAGTATAAAACCACACATTCTCTTATCAGTGACCCATTGAATTAGTTCACTGAGAATAAATACAAGAATATGAGTAAATGGTTGCAAACCTAGAATAGTTCAACATTGAAACAATCATTTGTAGTCCTATGCTCATAGATTCAAACAAACGTTTCCAAAGAATAGAAATAAGAATGAAACAACTACACATAAGAATAGTCTACGGTGTGAAATACATTCTTACACAATTATAGCATTGAGAAGAAGCAACAAAATAGTCCATAGTAGATGCACACATAAAAAAGAGTTCTCCCGAAAATAGCTTGGCAAAAAATGGATTTTCCTCATTAAAAGTTCTTGTAATAGTACACGAAAACTCCAAAAGCCAAATTCCCTTTTCGTTTAGAGTTTCTAGCATTGATACTCATTTACAAAATAATTTCCATGACTTTTCTTGGTGTCCAGCTAGTAGTTTTATGTTTCATTCAAAAAATTGCCCCTCTCATTTCTTGGCCTTCCAAATTACATATTCGTCCTTTTCTCCAAAAAGACTTTATTATATTCAATTTTATATTAATTTGCTGCCACCTCATTCCCTCTTTGACTTTTAATGAGTCCAAATGAACAATAAAATAATTGCTTTCTTTGGAGCAATGATGAGTGAAAACACTTTTCCTTAGGTTTATTGATGGACATATGTAGCTTATGCGTGCTCCCATGCTCAAGATTTTCACTACAGGTTTTCATCACTTTATCATTTTGTCTCCACATATGATCATTGTTCATGCGTTGGTACCTCATCCTTTGACCTTGTTACATATGTGTTCATTTAAAGTATCTCTTTTCTCATCATTTCCCGATGACATGAATCTATACATAACATTTGCAAAGCCAATGTTGTATATTGGTGGGTCCTCCTCACCATGATTTTTATCCTCCATGTTTATGTTATTCAATTTCTCATACATAATGTCTTTATATTGAAGTGTATAATATCTTTTTAGTGTTGGTACATGGATAACATCACTACAATATATATAAGTTGCAAATATACAAAACTTCAAATCATATTTTAGAAAAAAATGTATTTAACATAAAAAAAAATCAATTGGCAACTTAATATAGAGTTTTCGTTTACTTCCCTAAGTTCAATCTCTCGTCCCTTTGATAATGATTTTGTGTATGCTTACTTGAAATGACACATTATCAGGTTTCTAGGCTATTGACAATGCGCCCATATTAAAATTTGAAAACTTGGAACAAATGGTAGGGAATATCCTAAAACGTATACTAGACAAGTAGTAGAGATCAACAATACCTTTCGAATGGTATAAAGAGTGCAAAAAATGGAGTTTGGGGTCAAAATTTACAGTGAAAACACACACAAAAAAATGTGTTTTACCTTATGTGATGTGTCCCATCCCTTTTAAATTTTGGTGCTATTTTCCCTATGTCACACCTCTCCTAAAATTTGGTATGATGAATTTTTAAACATGGGAAAACTTTTATGTATCATGAAAAAAATGTCTTTTAGTGCAATATGTTTTGAAAACCCTTGTATAATAATCACACTTTATTTAAACTTTTGTGCAATACGATATCATTTGGGGTGTATTGCACTCACACAATTTTTATGGTGGTCCGACATAGGATGGAGGTTGGAGTGTATCACACTCACATGTTTTTTATGGTGGTGCGACATGGGATAGATATAGAAGTGTATCGTACTCACATGATTTTTAGGGTGGTGCAACATGGTATGGAGCCTTTATTTATGATCCCCTTTAAACATTGGATGATACAAACCATAGAATTATGTCTCCTCGTGTTCCACCTCATGCACACTTACCCAAAACTATTTTCTTAAGTGTGATCCTTTAAAACTTGTTTTTTATGCACTCCCCTTAAAACTTGGGATGATACCAATCCATAAAGAAAAAACTTGCCTTATTTTCACCGTCTCAAGTGTATTTCACTGACACAATGTTTTGGTTGATGTGTCATGGTATGGATTGTAGAGTCAGTTGCGCTCACACAATGTTTTGGTTGATGCGAGATGGTATGGATTGTAGAGTGTAGACACCTCTTTGTACCTCTTTTTGCCTCCATATTCTTCCTTCAACTTGTAAACCCATTTATTCTACAATGCTCTTTTACCTACAAGCAATTGAACCAAATCCCAAGTCTGGTTATGTACCAAAGAATCCATCTCCTCTTCCATCCCTTGCTCCCACTTATTTCTAGTTTCTACCTGCATTGTTTCTTCATATTCTTTTGGTTCACTAGAATCAATCAATAATATATAATACATTGAAGGAGAGTATTGTCAAGTAGGTTTACTCATCTTGGTATATATTCTTGTAGGAGTTTGAGGTTCTTCTTTCCTTTTTTGTTCTTGAACATTTTGATTTTTTGGCACCTATGGGATTTCATTTTTTGTAATTTCATCAAGCACTATGTATTTTGTGTTTTCCTTTTCTTGCAACCAATATTTGTACATGATATTCTCATTGAATACCACATCTATAATCCTAATGATTTTTTTTATTTTCATAATCCCATAAGCGATAACCAAAATCATTAACTCTGTATCCAATAAAAATACACTTCTTGGATTTTCCCCCAAGCTTTGTTATATTTTCTTTATCAACATGGGCAAAAGATTCACAACCGAAAGTATTAAAAAATGAGTAGTTTACATTTCTTCCTCTTCATGCCTCCTCTAGAATGCCACCATCCAAGGAACTTGAAATCCCTCTATTCATCAAGTAAACAAAAATATCCATAGATTCAACCCAAAACTATAAGGGAAACCCTGCATGCAATCTCATACTCCTTGCATGCTCCATGATTGTCTTGTTCATCCTTTCTGACACACCATTTTCTTGTGGTGTTCTTGGAACTACCCTCTCTCTATGAATCCCATGGTATGAACAATAACTATCAAACTACTTGTTGCAATATTCACCTCCATTGTCTCATCTAATAAACTTCAACTTATTTCTTGTCTCATTCTCAACCAAAGTTTTCCATTTCATAAAGGTATAAAAAACATCATATTTTTTTTTGAATGCAATAAACCCAATTTTTCCTAGTTGCATCATGAATAAAGTAACATAATAATAAGATCCACCAAGAGATGGCACCTGAGCTAGTCCCGATACATCTGTATGCACAAGCTCTAACTTTCACTCCTCTTTTCCTTCCCAACTCCAAGGAATCTGACTCTTATGTTTTCCATAAACACGGTGCTCATAGAAATCCAAATAAACCTGCTTCAAAATATGCATTCCCTTCTCACTCATGTGTCCAAGACTATGATTCCATAATGTTTTATATGCTCCTACAAAAACTAAATAAATACAATAATCAACATTACCAGTACATAAATTCAACATACCTACCTTTTCTCCTTTTTCTATTACCAGTGATCCTTTAGTCACCTTCCATAGATTTCTTGCAAATGTAATTGCACAGCCTTCACTATCCAACTGCCATGTTGAAATTAAATTTATTCTCAATTTATGAATGTTCTTCACCTATTTCAACAACCATTGGTTTCCATTCTATAATTTTATTTGTATCTCACCCTTTCCAACAATTTTGCATGGTTTGTCATCACCCAAATAAACTTGTCAAAATCACCTTGACAATAATATTGAAAATATTTCCTATGGGTTGTGGCATGAAATGAAGCCCCTTAGTATACTACCCAACAATCAACAATATTATCTAATGAAAGGATTTAATCATTTTTCAACACATCATTTGTTACATTTCCTTCCTGGTTTTTCTCCTGTTACCCATCTACTTGTTTTCCTTTTAGAAACCAACAATATTTCTTATTGTGTCCTTTCTTCCTGCAATTCCATCATTCTAGTCTCTGAGTATGAAGGTTTCCATAGTTAGCCATAATGTTAGCAAGTTTTCTGGATAAAAATTGTGTAAGAAGTTTTGAAATGTCCAACATTTCTAGTGGACACTTGTTGGCCCTTGACCAAGTTTTGGGAGATTCTTAGTCATGTTGACCTATTTTGGGACTTCGACAGCCTGTCGAAGGAGGAGCGCAAAACGAAGCAGAGATCACGGGATCTCGGCCCCTTTTGGGTCTTTTTTGGGTTTTTGGGATTATGTAACGAGATTGGGATGTCGACCCATGGGTTTACCCATGCTTAGGCCTATTTTTTAATATATAAATAGATGTCTAGGCAATGTAAGAAGTAGAAGTGCATCTATGTGATGTTAGGCCACTAGTCAGATGTAAATGTATGCTAAGTGAAAGTAGAGTATGTAAGTGATTTGTGCATGAATACAAGAGACTTGCAGAGCTAAGTGCAAGTGGTTGTAATGGATGGTGGAAGGCTTTGTGTTGTAACACAAGGAAGAACGATATAGCGAGTTGTGCAGATCTCATGTCCTATGCGGAGAAGGGTTCGAAGGCTCTGTGCATGTAACCTATTGAGAAGCTAATAAAGAAGAAGAGTTGGTGGATGTATCCCCAGGGTGGGGGTGAACCATGTAAATGCTATGTTACTCTACTCTGTGTGATGTTTGATTATTTTATATGTTATTTGCTAAGTGCTTTTGATATGATTAGATAAATCTGCTTATGCTTAGTGCTAATGATATGTGAGAATGTTAGATCTGATCTGTATAAATATGTTTAGTGCTTGATCTACTAGATCTGATCGATTTACATATGCTAAGTTCTTAAATACATTAGATCAATGTGAATGCTGTGAATCTTTGTTTTATCAACTAAGTATATATTGATTGCATATTGAGGAACTGATGATGCTAAGTGCTCTATTAAGTATCATAATCACATATCTGTGTCCCAGCTAAGTTTGCATACACTTGAGTCTTGCAACCACCACTGCCTCTACCTCGGGTGAGACTTCATCTGCTTCACAGGTGTTGTCGAAAGGGTCGGTAGTTAGGGTTTTGTTGGTGTTTTTTTGTAGCGTTGAACCCTGGGTCTTCACCTGTGCCAACAGATGGTACACTTGATCATAGGAAAGTTAGTATGAAAGAACTGACCCACCCAAGTCACCGGTTTTGTAGTTGACCTCGCAGGGAAGTGCGTGGAGGGCCTACAAATGAATTGGGCACATTACCTGGTGAACCAATTAGAACTTTACTACAGAGAAGCCCGGGATCAAGGGTACGAATTTCATTTTAGCTGACTATTGATCCTGATCGCTTTCATTTCTTGGGAGATGCCGGAAGGTGCGATATTCCCGAACATCAAGCCCTTTGAACCTTTGGCCGCGAAGTTCAGTACACTGTGGTATTCCAGTGACATGAATAAGCAATGACAGTCAAATGTCGTGTTCCACACATACTAAAACCAGTTGAAGGTAGCCATACAATCTGTGCCTCACATAACTCTGAATACTTTACACAGGTTTTGACCTTTGATGAAGTTCAACGCTGATAGAAATTTCATTTATATCACAACACACGCCGTTGAACATAAGGAACAATTGCAGTCCTACTACAAGATGACAGAGGAGGACTTGGAGGAGATCACTAAGGAATGGTTGACGGACCTCCTCATTCCAACAGACCCTATGGAGATATCCAATATAGACAACCCAGAAACTGTGCAGGATACACCTGGGCCTAGAAAGATAAAGAAAATTGAAGAGTTCTAGGATTTAGATAGTGCATCCATAAAGACTGATTCCATCTCACCTGAGAAAGGAGGTGATAGTGGAGAGATAGATGGAACAAAAGTTGAACAGAATAAAGGTGAGGTTACACCACCTAGAGACGAGGAGGACCCCTCGAAGAAAAGGAAGGTCCCCCCCCCCACCCCCCTTAAAGAAATCAAAATATTCTATGACCAAAATGTAAAATATCCTCACCTCAGATGACTTCAATTTCATTATAACAACCCTGAATGATGCTTCGCTGGAGATAGTAAAGAAACAAGAGACTAATAAGGAAGCGATGTACAATTGAATCGAGGTTGAGCTCCAAGGGGTGCAGTAGGCACTGTAGTCCAACCACGTAGTCTCCACTGTGCCTCTACCATTAGGAACACCAAAACCAGGAGATGAACCAACTCAACTCCACCGCCTAGCTGATATAGTCAAAGCTCTCCTTCGACGAGAACAAGAAGAAATAGTGCAAGCCACCCATGCTTTGACACAAGTACAGGGAGTACTTGTCGAACAACACAGTGCTACAGAATGGGAAAATATTTCTCTCCAAGAGAAGTGGGATGAAGAAAAAGCACAACTGCAGCAAGGCAAGGAATAATTTCTAGAAGAGCAAGTTGCAGTAAAGGAAGCAGTCAACATAGCACTTCCCTTTGTGATAGTCATAGAATTAAAGGCAAAAGAGAGAGTTCCACGACAAGTAGCACAACTTGAAGAAGTGATCCAACAACTACAACAACACATAACATATTTGGAGCTATGCGTAGACCCAGGACCCCTCAAGATGTAAGAGACCAAAGGGAAGCAATCGCTAGGATCACAATTGAGAGATTGAAGGATCTTGCCCTGGAGTGCAAGCAGCTCAGTAACCGCAGTTCACAAACATATGATAACCTCACCAAGAATCTAAAATTGCAGGCACTTGAGTCACATCTCAAGGAAGCGAAGCATCACGCAGACACACTACAGGCGCAGCTGAAGGCCCTGTTAGCTGTAAACAGAATGAAGAGGTCTCAAGAGAAATGCACCATCCAACAACAAATCCATACGATCCATAGAAAAGTTATGGAAGTAACTCAATGGATCCAACCTGTGAAAGATAAGGCCTATTAGTTGTTTACAGAGGTTGAAAACTGAGGAGAAGAACTAGAATATGTTGTCACCATAACAGAACAATGCCTAGAAGGGCCAGTGAATGACGCAGTAATCCAGGAGTTCACCGAGCAAGAGGCCATAGCACAACAGTAGGTCGAAGCAGCTCGAGGCATTCGAAGTAGAATTGATCAAACCAGAGTGACTCAGGATGAGTCATAGGTGATTGTTGGGGGCCCATTGGCCCTTGACCAAGTTTTGGGAGATTCTTGGTCATGATGACCTATTTTGGGACTTCGACAACCTATCGAAGGAGGGGTGCAAGACAAAGAAGAGATCACGGGATGTCAGCCCCTTTTGGGTCCTTTTTAGGTTTTTTGGATTATGTAATGGGATTGGGATGTTGTCCCATGGGTTTACCCATGCTTAGGCCTATTTTTTAATACATAAATAGATGTTTAGGCAATGTAAGAAGTAGAAGTGCATCTATGTGATGTTAGGCCACTAGTCATATGTAAATGTATGCTAAGTGCAAGTAGATTTTGTAAGTGATTTGTGCATGACTGTAAGAGATTTGCATAGCTAAGTGCAAGTGGTTGTAATGGACGGTGGAAGGCTTTGTGCTATAACGCAAGGAAGAAGGATCTAGTGAGATGTGAAGATCTTCTGTCCTATGCGGAGAAGGGTTCAAAGGCTCTGTGCATGTAACCTATTGAGAAGATAATAAAGAAGAAGATTTGGTGGACGTAGCCCCAGGGTGGGGGTGAACCATGTAAATGTTGTGTTACTTTGCTCTGTGTGATGTTCTGATGCGTTTGTATGTTATTTGCTAAGTGCTTTTGAGATGATTAGATAAATCTTCTTATGCTTAGTGCTAATGATACGTGAGAATGTTAGATCTGATCTGTATGAATATGTTTAGTGCTTGATCTACTAGATCTGATCTATTTACCTATGCTAAGTGCTTAAATACATTAGATCAGTGTGAATGTTGCGAAGCTCTATTTTATCAGTGAAGTAGATATTGATTGCATATTGAGGAACTAACGATGTGTTGATGACCGAAATTGACTGTCTGCCAATTGGAAGAACGAGTCTGGTTCGAGGTTTTCTAAATAACCCAAGCCGTTTGGTGTAACTTGTTCTGACGGTTTTAATGGTTCCGTTAGCCAATCTAAAAGTACTAAAAGAATAGAATAAAAGAAATGAAATAACTAACTAATTACTAATCACTATAGATATATGTACATATGTATAATGTAACTATTGTAGATATATTAAGAAAAAGATATACAAATCTTACTTATGTACATGATTTACAAACAACAGGTTTTAATCAAAACTTACGAAAATCAATGTGAAAAATGATTTCTTCTAGGAAGCAGATAAAGAAAGCACATAAAAATACTTTTTGTTTTTTCTTTATAAATCTAAACTAATATGAAAAAGTATTATGAAACAAAATGTGTGGACAGTCAAAAGTTGAACCATACATCCAAGTTTCAGTGATAAGTAAATGAAATAAAAATATAAATGATCTAACCTATTAGTGAGTTAGCGTTGTGTATCCAAGCATCTACATGATTAGAGAACGTCCAACTACCACGTCCAAGAGGGAAACCTACAATGAACCTTAAGACTATTCTAAATAAATCCAAAACATATGTTGGCAGTTTGGGTTTTAATGAATGAAGAAGAGACACAAACATAAACCTGTGATCTCATAATTATACATGATTAATGTAAGATAAATCTGAAAGTAACCTATAGATTTCATTTTTCAATTAAAATTGAAAGATAAACCCTATCATTTTAACTGAAAATATGACCACAACATTTATATTTTGAGAAGCAAATTATGGATGGTATTTAATATAAAAATCCTACACATCATATATCATTTAATCTAAAGATATCAGATCTATATATGTAGCAGCATTAACAAAACATAAATGACAACATTAATAAACAAGAGTCTAAAGCCAAAATGCATGAATGTTGTTTCATTAGGTTCTGGAATTAATCGTTCATCTTTTTCTCTCAGCCAAGATGTCCTCTATTACAAAATACAGAGTATTTAAAGAGTTTAGGTAAGCTAAGCATCCTATCTTCTAATATAGGATCATATCTCAAAAGGATCTAAAAGTTACAAAAATAGAGGGTCTAAAAAGCCACTCAATATCAAACTGTATCTTCAAAATTACACAAGTTTTGTTTTGATTTACAGAATAAGCCAAAATAGGTGACTAATCAACTAAGTCCAGCAATTCTCCATCTTATGAGATCACCACAAGATACATCCTATCCTGAAAGAAAACGAAATAAGAAAATTAGATGTTTATTTAACAAACATTTTCCAAATTTTATATGAGAATTGACTTGGCTATAGAATCTCTCAATTTTGTAGCCAGTCTTATTTTGACAAAAGAAATCTAAATCACTCTATATTAATTAGAAAAAAAAAAAAAAATCACAAATAAGATAAAAACCAATCTTACCATTCAACTGAAAACCAAATTCGAATCACAAAATTTCATAGTTGATCACAACCTCAACACTATCGACGTTTTTTATTATGATATTGCCAGTCCTTTTCAATCATTTTCCTTGCCTTTGTGCATTGATATTGAGCTCGTGGTTTGCAATTGTCAATAAGTGGTTTTGAGTCGTAAGAGCCTTGATCTTTTCTTGAAGGACAGGAATGTCTATTTAATACAGACCTATCCAATGTAAACACACTTCACAATTTACAAATGGTTGAGGAAGCACATGACTGTGTGTTAAAACATTACCACTATCCACTGTCGGATTTTGACCAAATTTAATTCCTGGAAAATCCTTGTTGTGCTTCAGACACGGTGGCAAGTTATTCACATAATCGAAAGCTTGACTGAGATCCGGTTTAGAGTGATTTGGGTCTTCAACAGCTAGGAATTTTTCAATCTCAGAATCAGAGCTCTCATGGACCTTGATCGATTTGATCGAGCTCACATAAGCTTTTGATCTATTTCGTAGGATCCTTGAAATTAGTCTCCCAACCCTCTTGTTATTAAAAACCCACATGTCTTAATTTTTCTTTGACTGTTTGGAAGGGTTTCCACTAGTGGATTTGATGTTAAGGTTAGGTTCGACGACTTGTTCACACTCAGAAATTTTAATAAGCTTGGAGCCAACGTCCTGCTATTCACACACAGACTGATCGAGCATACCTCTTTCAAAAGGGTTTTCACATAAGAAAACGAGCCTATCACTGGAGGGAAAAAGAGACTTCTCTAGCATAGGTTTATCAACCACCAGAGTCTCTACAGGGTTTACTGTAACAAAGAAATTGCAAGTTATGAAAGCATCCCAATCGTCACCAAGTAGTTTCAGATGATGGACTAATAGTAACTTAATCAACCCATGGTGAAATAAGATGGAATCCAATTTCTACCTTTTATATCTCTTTGACATTTTACACAAGCTCCTTAATAAGTAAAATGGCATGTTTAATTGGAAACCGATAAAATGCATGAGTAACCTTATGTGGTAAAGGAAGACGAGGCCATAACAGCCTTCACAAGTAGCAAATTTCCTTAACACTACCAATAAACCATGCCATCTTTCCTTCAACAGAGAGAGTGGCATACCTTTATCACAACATTGATTTTTTGGGAGGTGAGGAATAGACTCCATGGTACCTCGTCCATCTTTGAATTTTTAAACCGTTTTTGGCCGGTGAGGGGGAGGCCTGTTGCCTCACTCAGAAATTCCTCTGCGATTTCCAATTGAATATCGCCCACTTTGGCTCTGCATCCATCGAATGTGAGGGCGAACCCTTGGGTTTCTTGTAAGTTATAACCCTGGAATTTCTTGAGAAAAAAAACCCAACCCTGACTTTTAAGGTCTTCACTCATGTCATCACACAACAACAAAGTTTGGGAGCCATTCGAATCAACACGAATGACAGGGGCCATAAGGGTTTGGTCAGACAGACACAAAGGTGACCAAAACTTGTTGTGAGCATAAGGGGGATCAACAACAGGGAAAAACTTGAGCCTGAAACAAAGGAGTAAGATAGTAGTCATCCTAGCACGACCATAATGTGAGCATTAGGGGTTTCAAGACATGAAAATTGGGCATCTCAGGTAATGAATGCCATGAATATAGAGCAAAACCCAGGACTCTAGTTTGTAATTATGGATCTGTCGATTCGAACTGCCACTTCAGACAGAGTACAGGGTATGGCCGAGTTGTATTTGAATCTCATCATATGTAATGGATACCTTGATTTGCTAAGGTTAGGAGAGGATGCGATCGAAAAATCAAAATATCAATCAAAAGATTTAAAAATGAAAATGATCTACCAAGAATGTTAAATGAACAAGCTTATAGTATTAATGTCAATCTATTCTTGATGTATCTATGAAGTAGTTAAGATATAGCTTATAATCCAGGAGCAACTCAAAACAAATGTTTTATTGATATATGATAAGCTTCAAAGCAAAACAACATTCATTAAAAGAGTTGTAAGAACATTAACCCTACATAAAGACCAAGCCTTGGATATAATTGAAATTTGATTATAAGTTTTAATGTTTCATTCATGATTTCAGTCATGAATGAAGCATGAAAATGAAAAAAATAAAACAGGAACAATCAAAACATCTTTTTTACAACCGAAAAGTCACCTTCAAATAGCAATATTTACATGATGAATCGTAGGCAGCTACATGAATTGTTATTTGTCACTTTAAAAGGAAAAAATCATGTAGGTCTGCCAACAATGGCAAATTACTGGGAGAAGTAGTTATCTCTACATCACCGACGAGTTCATGTTAGGACTTCTTAGAATGATTACAGATCAAAAATAGCTAAAGGAAATCAAGCATCCCCACAATCATTACATATTCCAGGTTCAGATATCTTCCTATTAAAATGAAATACGGTGCCAAATTTTAAAAATGAGAGCAACGATGTTCAAGTCAATGGCTCTGATATTGTTGACAGGGCCATTGCTGCCAACAGGCATCCATAGCCTCGGCAAGGATTTCAATTAACCCACTATGATGCCTCTACCCTGTCCAAGAAATTTTAATTCAAAATGAAGGATACTTATGACCAATATCAAAATTTATACCTGACAATTTTCTTGAACCTGACATTGCTTCGCTGCTAACAGGCCTGTTCAGTACCTCGACGAAGTTGTCTTGGCATAATGAATGCATTTACCCGCTTCCAGCAGACTTGTTCAATATCTCGACAGGTTTACAAACACTTCCCACAATTCTGGAGAGATTGTTTACAATCTGGTATAGTTTTAAAGATATTCAGAAGAGCAAGGTGATGCTGAAAATTTCAGTCTTTAGAACACTTGTTATTTTCCAGCCTTTAATTTTCTGCTTAATCACCTTCATTATGATCCAAAATTAGTTTCTTGGTGAAACTAATTTTTCAAGGATAGGAAGGCATACTTGAGTTTCTTTCTTTAAAATCAGGGACAACGTAAAAATATTTAAAGATGGTCGTGTCTGCTCATAATTATAAAGTGAGACCAGGAAGTCTGTTTCAAACAAAAATTTTCTTTAGCTAGTCTGTGTTTCAGCAATTCACAACATTGATTCTCTTGAGAAGACCTTAACAGTTGCTTCATAATGATGCATTATGGTTCCCCTCCATGAACTAAAAGGTGACACAGACATAATTTTAACCAAAAAGCAACGAAAACAAACAAAAAGAAAAGAACCAAAATTAGAAAAATAAAAATAAATCAAAACAAAAAAATATGTAAAAAAGGTGGATCTGGAATTATCACAAAAAATACCTCTTGAGAGCTTGGCCATTCACTGAGAAGGTGTCTGACTGTCCCTCTAAATTATGTAGGTGGAAAGAGTTGGGACCTAGTTTTTCAGCAATTACGAAGGGCCCCAACCACAGGTTCTAGCACTTGGTATGTTCTCCTTTCCCTTCATGAGGTTTATCCCACTTGAGAACCAAATCTCCTATCTCAAAGTTTCTATCCACAATAGAGTTTGAATCAAACCAGCCTTTCACAATATGATGATGTTAATCCAGTCTTTCTTTTTCTTGTGCTCTTACTTCCTCTAATTTCAACAAAGAATTGATTCGAATTTCAAGAGGAGTACAATCCTCTTTCTGAACTTTCTGTGATAATTGCAGAGAGGGAAGTAGAACGTGAGGAGGGATAATTAATTCTCTTCCATAGATGATAAATAAAGGAGCATTACCAACAGAGGTTTTCAGAGTCACCCTATCAACCCAGAGTGCATTAAAAAGTGCGTTATGCCAGTTCTTGTGGTTTTTAGAAACTGTCCTCTTAATGATCTTGATCATGTTTTTGTTTGTCAATTCTTCTAAGTCGTTTCCTTGGGGGTAATAGCTGGAAGAATATTTTAGTTTGATCCCTTTTTCTAAGGAAAAAACACTCATATCGAGGGATGAAAAGTAGGAATCATTATCGAAGACCAAACACTCAGGAATACCAAATCTAGTAATGATTTTTGAATTAAGGAAAGATATTACCTGATTAGTGTTTACCACTTTTAGTGGTCCAGCCTTGGACCATCTGGTAAAATAATCCATTGTTGTAATGATGTATTTATGCTGTTGTGAGAAAGTGGGGTTAATCATCCCTATAATGTCAAGACCCCACAGCTGAAAAGGTGAATCTACCAAAACAGGTTGCAAAGGGAATGCTGCCTTTTGTACTCTTCCAATAGCCTTTTGGCAGATTATGCATTTATGACATAATGCATGGGCATCTTTGAACAACGTGGGCCAATAGTACCTAGTTCTTAATACTTTGTGAGCAGTGGTGTCTCCATCGAAGTGACCACCAGTTTCACCTGCATGCAGTTCAGATAATACTTTCTATGATTCATCTCTTTCCAAACAACGCATGAGGACATTATCAAAATTTTTACGGAATAATACGCCATTTACCAGCTGGAAAGGTGAAAATTTTAGTCTTAATGCTCTTATATTTTTTGGATCGACATGGCGAGGAGTAGAACCATGTGTTAGATAAAACTTAATATCATCAAACTAAGAATTAGCAACGGCTTGTGTACAACAGATCTGATTTTGACTAAGCTGATTTACAGTTAATACATTAATTTGACTCTGTTGCTCTTCAACTGAATTAGCCACTAGTTTGCACAGACCTTGACCTCTGAAAATTTGTGAAGGGGTAATTTTGAGGTCATACTCTTGTAACGATGTCTTCCAGTTTGCCCATTTTTCACCCAATTCCTTTTGTGCTAACAAGTTTCTGACAGTAGGATACATCACAATGACTTTAGTTATGGATTTCAACAAATATGATCGAAAATGTTTCATTTCTTTGAAAATTGCATAATCTTGTTGATCTACAGCCGGGTAGTTAAGACCCACTCATTTGAAGGTTGAGCTCATAAAGGCAATGGGGATTTCATTACTTTCATCATTTTTTTGGGTCAACACAACAACATAAGATCGGTCAGAGGCGAAAGTATAGAGTGAAATTTTGTGAGAAATCAAGACTCATCAAGGAAGGGGCCTCCACTATGGATTTTTTGATGGAATAAAAAGCTTGATTTTCTTGTGGTCCCTAATGATACTAAACATCCTTTTTAATTAAGTTTTGCAATGGCCTTGCCATTTCTGAGAAACTTGGGACAAACCTTCTGACAAAATTGATCTGGCCTAAAAAAGATTGCATAGATTTTTTGGAGGAGGGAGGAGGAAGTTTGGCAATGGCTTGAGTTCTTTCGGGATCGATGATCATCCCATCAATGGATACTATGAATCTGAGAAGTTTTCCTTGTTCCACTGCAAGTATAGACTTCTTAGGGTTGAGAGATATGTCGTACTTGTGGCATCGTTGTAGGACAGACTTAAGGTGAGACAAGTGATCTTTCTTGTTTTTGGAGAAAACAATAATGTCATCAAGATAGACCACTACAGATTGATTTATGAGACCACGAAAATAAATATCCACTGCTCTCTGAAAAGTGTCCACGACATTTATAAGCCCAAAAGGCATTTTCCTATAGGTGTAAGTACCCCATAGGGTATGAAAAGTGGTTTTTAACTGGTCTGGGGGAGACATGAGGACCTAGTTGTATCCCAAAAAACCGTCTAGTAGTGATAGTCTTTCAGAACCAAATACCCTCTAAAGAATTTTTTCCATTGGAGGAACAGTATAATTGTCTTTTTTCAGATGCTCGTTTCAAGTTACGAAAATCGACACATAGTCAAATTTCACCACTTTTCTTCCTTACAGGAACCATATTAGACACCCATTGTGTGTGTCTTACTGGGAAGATTATCTTTGCATTCAATAATTTATTTAGTTCTTTCTTGACTATTGGTTCCAACTTAGGGTGCATCTTTCTCAGCTTCTGCTGAAAAGGTTGAGTCTAGTGTTTCATGGGGATGATATGTTGTATTATATTAGGGTCAAAAGTTTTCAAATCATTGTATGTCCAAGCAAAGACATCCTTGAATTCCTTAAATAGTTTTATAAAAGTGGACCACTCTTGCTCGAAGAATCCCATTCCCAAATTGATATATGGTGGATTATCTTTAGTCCCTAGATTTACTTTCTCATGAGTCAAGGAAGAATTGTTTATTTTACAATTTACCGATTTTTTGAATTTATCATGCAATTCATAAAACTTCTCTAGTCTTACCACAGATTTAGGAATAGAGTTTACCAGATCAGATGTTGATTCAGGAGACCTCGGTTATGATATTACCATTAAATTGCAGAGGTTTTCATCATGAGCGCCTTCATCGATAACTACAGCTTGGAAAGTACCCTCCATATGCAAGAAGATGATGATCTGTTGATCATCATCAAACACTCTCCAATTAGTGATGTTGTCTAGGATGAATGTTCTAAACAATAACTCAATTAAAAATGCATCCAGAGAAAGAGATTCTATGGGAAAAAGTTTAGAAGCGACGTTAGCCAATAAATCAGCCTCAAAATTGCTTAATCTAGGAATGGAATTGATGTTAAATGCGGAAAATTTGTGCATTAGATTCCATACCTCAATTTGGTAACTTTTCAGGTGTGGTGATAGGCAATGTATGGAATTTATTACCTGCTTGACCACAATTTCTGAATCACTAAATACCATTAAGTTCTTTACGTTCATATCTACATCTTTCCTGAGTCCTTGCAAAAGTGCCTCGTATTAAGCGGTGTTGTTTGTACATTCAAACTCTAGTCGACAGGCGATAAAAGTTTTATTACCTGTCAGGTCAATGAGTACACATCCTGCCCCATCTCCTTCTTTGGATTTGGATCCATCGAAGTAAAGTGACCATATGTGAGCTTTGTCGGTAGTGTTTGGTACATTCGGTAAAGATGCTAATTGTGTACATGTCATGAGCTCCAAATGTTGTTCCAGATCGGTGATGGGGGAGGTTTCAGCCATGAAGTTACCGAAGAAGGTGTTCATTCCCTACATTTCAAGTGAATTAGTGGAAGCAGTAAATGGTTCATTAGGATCATTCAAATCCGTCACGGTGTGCTTGAGGTAACATTCACGGTTAAGCCTAATTTTGTTTGGCTTTCCATTTTCTGGTAGCCACAGATGAGACCAATCTGTTGCAAAGTATCCATGTAGTTGTTTAGACCAATCCCTGCTTAAGAATAAACCATAAACTTTAGGGATGTCAACAACAATGATATCAATAATTTAGTGAACCTTAGGATTAGAAGATAGCCTAACGAGCACGTTCTTTAATTCACCAATTACCTTAACATTCGTTCAATCGCGCTAAATGATTTTAAGACTAGAAGGTTGAACTTTAGCATTGATTTTTTGGCAAACATACAAGGGCATCACATTTGATGATGCGCCAAAATATACCATGCAATTATGTGCATTTCAATTGAAAATTTTGAAAGTTAATAAGAAAAGTGGGACATTTTTGCGAGTATTAACAGTAGAATTCTGTTGATTTTTAGTCGTTGTCCCTGAAATTACTTTATCTACATTTGATATAGTTTTTTCAGTGAGTTCCCTTTTATTTGGGGGTTCAGGTGTTTTTTTAGCAGGGACCTTTTGAGCCGTTTTAGAATGGATTTCTGTGATTTTCTTGTTGTTTAGATTGTTGTTTTTACTATTTTTTGCGATGTTCTGAAGCATTTTCTGCAGAAGAAGAGGGAATTTCAAAAGTTCTTAAACATAAATATTAGCTCTAAGTTTCTTTAGGTCTTCAATCAAATCATACTCTAAACTTGGGACATCTAAATTCTATTTTGTTTCATCTTGTTTAAATTGTTTTGGAGGCACATTAGTACTTATTTTGGAAGAAGTTTTACTCTGAGTTTTGCTTCTCATATTGTAAGGATGGATAGTTTCAAAATTGGCTTGAAAAATACTGTCGAAAAAATGTCTGAAGATATTGGGAGATGAATCTTGTTCTTCAACTATTTCTTCTTCAACCATGTCTTTAGAATTCTCAGGGGGTGTGGTTCCTGAGTTTATACTTTAAGGCTGTAAAGTATATCGTCAAGGCATCCATAAAGGTAAAGGTAATTAAAGGATAAGAACCAAAAAGAAGGGTAAAGCAGAATCAGTTTCTCAACTGTCTTTGTCTATCTTCCCGTTGTTCTTGGATGCTGATATCTCTCTCAATAGCAGCCCATGAACATTCTAATTCAACCCAGTTAGTCGTTGTTTTCATAATAGTATTAAATAGGTTTAAAGCAATATTGGTTTGATCTTGGAGACCAGGTTCTATGTTGGGTTGTCTGTTATTTAGGACAATCATGGGGAGTAAAAATTGTATTTAGTTGTGAAAGAATTTGATAAATTGTTACTTCGGTTTTTAAGAGATGAGAATAGGAAAAATATTTTTGAAATTCAAAATAATAACATAAATATAGTGGAGGTCGTTTCCTGGACTTGAAACAATTTGAGAATCATAAAATAACAAAGAAATAATACTGAAAACTATGASGCTTTAATCAAGAAAGAATCTCATATTGTAACAGGAAATAAAGAAGAAAATGAGATTTCTAATGAAGTGTTAAATATCATGGCTCAAATGATCCACAGGTCTTAAAATTACTGATAGCAATTTCAGAGGAAAAGTTGTAAATAATTTGATAACCAAATCAATCTAAACTATAAAAGATGTATGAAATAAACTTCAAATTGATCATTCATTAGAAAGACATTGAAAGGAAAACATTGAAAAATATGGTAAACAAGGTTAAAGAACACATAGCTACAAGTTGGAAGGATTCAGAATCTCGTCTGTAACTTATATCACAGTGGATTGGAAAATTTTTAATACAATCGGCTCTCTCAAAAAACCTAAAGCCTTTTCTCAGTCTTCTGAAAATATATTTATACATGATCATCAAATATTTTCATGTTGGTGATTAACCAACTTCCTAAGACTACGGTTACATGGATGAATAATGTCAAACCGTTTACATTTCTTTTCTAACTTCTTTATTATTCTAATGATGAAAATATTCAAAAGAGTACTTTTATGTTTGTGTTGACGAACTTCTTTCTTCTGCCTCAAGATAGTGAATACATTTTCCCAAAAACTTCACCAAAACTCTGGGAATGTCTGGTGTCTCTTTTGCCTCAAATATGAAGAATCTTTTCTGTAATTCGAGCAAACGATCTTCTATTATCTTCCTTGTGAACTTAATAGTTTGCAACTTTAAGTTGGGTATCACTATCCATTTGTTGATTTCAGAGATATTGATTACCTTAAGTTTTGGGATCTCTACCTTCATTTCCTCCAAATCCTCCTTGAACCTTAGCTAGTGCTTGACAATGTTGATCTCTCCTAATAACCCAGGACAATCATTTTTTCCAATATTCATTGAAGTCTTTTCTAAGAGGTCAAAAATTCCTTGACAATCATCATTGACATCTCTGGTTATTCTTTTATTTTTGGCCAGGTCTTCTTCCCACACTTTGAGTATTACATCTCCATTAACCTGTTCTGAAATGGATAGTTTTTGAATCTTTCCGACCTCTTCCTTTGTTGAAAGGGCTACTTCTTTTTGGAAAGTCATTCTAGCCTCTTTCACTTCTCTTTCTTTCTGGAGAACATTCTCCAAAGATTTATTTGTTTCCTGAAAGTAATTCTGGGAAACTTCTAGATTTAAAAACACTTTCTATTGTTCTTCTTCTATCTTCAAATGTATTCCCAATACCTGAGCCTGGAAAATTTCAAGCTCTACCACTTGATTTGAAATAGTGCTAATCTTATCTTGTAATTGTTTATTTGCTTCTTCTTGCTTTAGGACCTGTGCCTTAGTGACCTGTATTATCTGATTTGCTTCCTCTAAGCTTGTTTTCATTTTCCGAATCTCTTGAATATCTTTTAATCTAGCTTGTTCTAGACCCTTTTTTATTCCCCAACTGATATTTCTTTCGGTTTCTTTCAATTTACCCTGTAGTTGAGCTATTGTTTGGTCTTTTTGTTCCAACATAATTGTCAAACTGCCCACATAATATAAGTTTTCCGACATTAAAGCTCCCATTGTGCCTGCTATCTCTATAGAAAATTCTCCATCTTTAAGTTTATTTCCATCTATAATGACCCTATTATTTTTAACCATCCCATCTCCTCTTGGATGGATTTCCTGTTCAAGATTTCCCTTCTCTTTTTACTGAAAAAATAATCTGATGAAGGAATCTCATCCCTAGAAATTGGCTCCAGATCACTGACATACATAGCTCCCTCATGGGGGTTTCTATAAGTGGACTGCAATGGAGTCAAGGAAGTAATGGGACTTCCAAGTTCTGTCGATGTTGTTCCTCCTGTCTTTTCTGGAACATCCTTAGGGATTTCTGGGGATGTTTCTAGCTCCTTTCCCTTCCCTGCCTTTGATTCTTTTGTCTAGGAAATTTTTGTGTCTTGTGAAGGTATTCCAGAATCCTTCATATTTCCTTTAGTATTTTCTTTGTCCTGTATATTTGTTTCAATGCCTGGGGGAGGCCCTTCCTGCTCTGGAGGTGGGGTCGTACCTTCACCCTGCAAAATTTTGGGTAAACAGCTTCGCCTATGGCTCTAGAATGACATGAAACCAATCTATAAATTAGGTGGCAGGGCCTGTACTCTATTCAATACCTCTTCATAGGATTTAACCTCCTTGAATATGTCATCATAAATAGATGTTTCGTGCTCATAGGCTTTTAAATTACAATGCATCAAATGTTTTCTTACTAATTGATAGGGGTCATGCTTTCTGTGTTCAATATCTACCAATTTTACTTCTTCTAGTGATTCAGCCTCTACTTTAGAATGGCCTAGATTCAATAATGAAAATTTCCCGATATGTACAGGGAAAGTTGGCCATGACTTCTTCTGAGCTGCCTTTAGCTCTAATATATTGCCGCCTTTTACTATCTGGTGGGCTACCTCTCTACACACCAATCTGTCTGGTAGGAATTTAGGGAGTGCATGAGGGGGAATAGAAAAACCATAAACCCTAATCTAGGAAAAATTCTCGTCAATAAACTAGTCGGCTATTGCTTTAAGATTTTCTATGACTGTATCAGAAATGCGAGGGGGTTCGCATACAAAAAATATTTTATGCATCGAAATTATAACAAAATGACAAATTTCATAAAATGCATCCTTAACATTTTCTTCCCAAAGGGAAGAATGATATTCATGAATGGGTTATGGACAGGTTATGTTCCAACTCCAATTCATTAAGGGAAAAGGAGTCACATAGCAGATCACATCCATAATGTATGTTGACATGTAAAAGGCCATTGGTTGTCCCTTTGATTTTGCAACTTTGTAGTTTGAGATTTCTTGTGTTAGGTTATCCGACAAAATATTACTCGAGTTAAAAGCATATCCTTATGAAGGTTCTTATAAAAAGGGCACCCAATCTGCATGAAAATGGCAGGGATCTTTTCTCCCAAAAATTCTACACACCATAATGGCTACATAGACCATGTATTCATTCAAGGATGTTGTAGCATAAACCCCATGGGTATCGGCCCTAAATTTTGATGGACATTTACACCATTCTCTAATTATATCAGGATAAGTCCGGTCTACCTCGATGCATTCTTTCCTCTGAAATTCTGTTAAAAACTCAACATTAAAAGTATGTTTAGGATTTGGCGAGATTTATACATTACTTGTATATGTTCTGGCCTGTATGAGCCGACGATGACTCCTTGATCGTTTAAGATGATCCTCATTGGGATATCAACCTTTTCCAGGGCCCAACTGATCATATCATTGTATGCCACAAGCCGAGGGCGTGTGACGATCTTATGAATCTCTGATTCTGCTATGTCTTGATAGTGATTCTCAGAATCAGGATGAGCATTCTTGAATTCACATTCCAGAAATTTAGATATTTGAGTCCAAGATTTAATGGAGTCTATAGCGTGTGGCATGGTGTCGGAGATGATATCTCCTTCCTGTGTATCTTCACTCTTCTTTGGTGCCTTTTTCAGTGCCATGACTTTACGTTAAATGGAAAACCTGTCACAGAAAAAGAATGAATGAGCTCAGCTGAGTGTTTCTTGCGCTTGATAAAATGAAAACACAGACATTCAAATGATCTTTTAGTTCATTTAACAATGACGAGATTGATGCAGCTGACAAGAATTCAAGGCATTTAATGCAGTAGATATTTTACTGAGATACGCATTAGTACCACGTATCACCAATTATTCATTATTTAAATGGCTGTATTTTGGCGCCTTTGGATTTTAAAGAAAACTCAGAACATTTTACTCAATCGGAAACCGAAACATGAACGAAACCTTAAAAAATGATTATCATTAATCATGCTTTGGAAAAAGGTTAATTTGTGCTAATCATAGATTAAGATTGAAGATTTTGTTTTTCGGGATTTCGGGGATCGTGTTGTCGAGAAGTATGTCATCGATGAAATTCGATCTCCAAAATCACAAAATCACGACGTGTTGATTAAGACATAAATTCATCTTAATTAACCAGCTAATCAGGGTTAAGAACAAAACATAGTTAGTTCGGTTTAACACAAATGATGGGTCGGGATTTTGCGATTCAGGATTTTGGTGATCATTTTGACAAGAGATGTGTTATCACTGAACCCCGAATCCTGAAATCACGAAATGATTAACTTAAGCCTTAACTTTTTTGCGTTAGAGAATTAATTAATTAGCATTTTAACTAAATCTATTTATGTTGGAAAATCGGGGATCGGGAGTTCGCGATTCAATTTGTATTGAAAAATATGTTTTCAGCAAACCCTGAATCCTGAAAACTCTTTAAAGTCAACCTTAAATCCATTAGGTTTAAAGCTTATCATGATTAAGATAATTTTATAGAAAATGCGTCGGGATTCTTATAATACTTTTAGGTTTTTTTCCTTTTATTATTTAAATAATTGAGTTCTTCGGGAAATCAGTACTGTGCATTTGGGAATGATAACGAAACTTGCATTTTATGAAAAGACGAAACCCGAAAAAGGAAAGTTTAGGTCTTAGGGATAAAAAATTTAAGAATTGTTTCAACATAGGCTCCAATTGGGGACCTCGTCTCCTTGTGGGATGAGGAGAACATGTATACTTAGTGCGTTCATTGGGTTAATGGGGTCAAGGGTTTATCCCTGCAGAAATTGCTAAGGAAGGGGATACAAAGGAAAAAAAAAAAAGACTTCATTTTTATTTCTGAAAATCTTTTCAAAGTTCTCATTTGTTGTAAACTCAGTTGCAGTATCATTCATGATCTTCTCCTTCCCGTTACTAAAATTAAGTTAGCATTAAGATGATGAAAACAATCTTAGGAAACTCTACAAATTTGTGGCTTTCAGCTTGCATCAAACGAAGAAAAATTCATATTTTCAATTGGGGAGCCTTGTCTTGACTTGGGATGCAGATCCGGTTTCAAAAAAACTGGTAACTAGAGTAGAGTGGTATTTAAGTATGAAAACCTTACAGATACCTAAGATATTGCTTCACTGCTAGCGAGCCTGTTCAGTACCCCGGTGAAGTTATCTGTCCCTTTTTACTGAATTTCCTTTCACCGCTTTGAATGCTAATTATACATTTAACCTCAGATATTGCTTCACTGCCAGCGAACCTGTTCAGTACCCCTATGAAGTTATCTGTCTTTTTATACTAGATGAGGGAAATCATTTAAATGAATTTCCTTTCATCGTCTTTTTGACTATATGGGGGCAATCAAATATGAATTTCCTTTCACCATTTTTCTTATATTTACTTTATGAATACAAAGCAGGGGCAATCAATGATACTTAATATACTAGGGGTGGTATCTGTGTAAAAATTGCAATGGAGGTTTGTCAACTTGTTTTGATTACTCTAGACCAACCTTTTCTCAACTTTCAAAACACCTTAGTCTGCAAAGAAAAAGGGGGAGATTAATTTCAGGGGTCTTCCTTTGAGCAAGCTTAAATCCTCAGAAAAATTGTTAAGAGACCTAGGAGAGTCAAGATCGGCCTAAGAATAACCATGTTTAATCAGAGAGTAAGAAATATGAGGACTGGTCTTACTGATTAAGAACTATTTTTCAATTTCAAAAGATAAGACGTAATCTCTTCTCCCTCTATGGGAAACCTGAAAAATAAGTTTGATTCAGAACTGAGGGTAGAAAGAGGGGACGTAGAATGATATGGAAGTCGAAAAATAGAGGTCATAAATTAAACCCAACTCTTGGAACTCTCTCTTAAAGATTTTTACTTTATTGACCTCTTATCTTGTTCTAAGTGAAACCCTTAAGGCCTGGATTATGAAAACATTTTTATTTTTTTTATGACCTATCAAACTTACGAGATAATCAACGCACTTTTTGATACAAAATCTTTGTTTTCACAAAATAAACTTTGCTGGGACTCACACCTTTGCCTTACCATTTTCGTTGTCTTTTTGAAATAACATAAGATCTTATCTATCACCTATTTTTGGAAAATTTATCTTCCGCTTTAAGGTTGTCCGTTTGCTGCTTTTACTTGTCGGGTTGTCAGTCCGAATCCTGTGAAAGAACAATATGAAAAGTATCAGGGTTTTAAGGAATTGGATACATTAAGAATTTTGTATTCTTATTTCTAAAAGAGACATAAACCAATTTTATTTTATTTTTCTTTATTTACAGAATGAAAGTAGACTTCCCAAAAAAATTATGAAATAAAAGACTAAACAAAACGGTATATACAATGGGAATCCTGGAAATCAATTATTCCATATAATGTTTTAAAAAACACTCGTTGACGGGGGCGTTCAGGATTTTACCATCCAAATTTTCTAGCAGAAATGAATTCTTTCCTTCAGGAGATGCAACCTTGAATGGTCTGTACCAGATGTGATCTAATTTACCATTTTTTCCCGAATCCTCCTTCCTAGAATCCCATTTAAAAACCAAATCTCCGGGGAGAATTTTTTTTTCTTTGGCTTTAAGATCTAATAACACTTTCATGTCATCCTGGTATTTCTGCAGCCTTTCATCCACTACCAACCTGTGCTACTAGACTTCAATCAATTGATTTATCCTTCTTGTGATAGGGTTTGGTTCTTCCTTCTCATCTTGCCATAGTTTCATTACAGGAAGTGCTAGGTTTATAGGCAACACTACATCTGTCCCATATACCATTTGGAGGGGAGAAGTGCCGATAGAATTTTTCGTGCCTATCCGATTTCCCCCCAGAGCGTATTTCAAATGCACATGCCAAGACTTTTTATTTTTGCTTAACACTCTCTTAATTATACTGATTAAGATCTTGTCTGAAGATTAAGCCAGACCATTTCCCTGAGGGTAGTATGTTGTGGAGTGACCAAGAAAAATATTATATTTTTGGCAAAAATTGACCATAGCCATAGATTTAAAATCCTGTGCGTTGTCTGTGACTATCTTTCTAGGACAGCCGAACCTAGACAAAATATTTTCTTCTAAGAAATCTATTACCACCGAATCAGTAGCCTTTCTCGTTGGAATAGATTCCACCCATTTGGTGAAGTAGTCTGTAGTGGTCAGGATCCATCTGTGTTGAGCACTAGAATGAGGATTAATTTTGCCTATGAAATCTAATCCCCATTGCTGAAAAGGAGCTTTCGTTTTGACCGGAATCAATGGCATTGCTGGGATTTTATGTTTGCCTGCAAAAAATTGGCAAGGGTTGCAAGCTCATACCTTGGCATTGACGTTTGAGAAAATTTTGGGACAATAATACCCAACCCACAAGATATTATAAGCCATAGCCCTCCAAGCGTGGTGTCCTCCACACACTCCTTCGTGAAATTGGCTTATGACTTTTTCTGTTTCTGATTCGAACAGACAGACCAAGAGGAAGCCAAGTGGGTCCTTCCAATACAATTTTTTTTCAGAAATACAGTACTTGACTGCATGCAGCTTCAACGTTCTGGCTTTGGATGGGTTGAAGTCACTTGGGCATTTCAATGTCAACAAGTAGGATACTATGTCCTTGTACCAATTTGATGAAGAAAATTTCTCTTCGATTCGGATTTCAGCTATTTGATCCTCAAGTTCATTCACGTCTACCCACTCTTCCTCCCCCTGTGAGTTGTTTATCCCAAGAGCTCTGAAATTGGATTCAGCTAAGAGTTTAGCGAAGCCTTTCCCCTTTACTAATTTTGTTGGTTTTATATCCAAGTCGAACTCTTGAATTTTGGCAAGCCATCGTCCTCTTTTGCCATCATTGTCTGCCTGAACCAAAATATCTTTTACGGAGCTAGTAGGTACATATGCAATCACCTTAGAATGCAAAACATAGGTTCTGAAAGCCTTTAACACTTTTACCATAGCATATGCTCGTTTTTCCATTATATTATATCTAAGTTCGGCATCTCAGAGACTTTTGCTAAAGAAGGCTATCGGTTGCTCGAAAATTTCTTCGTTCTTCTAAAGGAGTATCGCGGTGAGTGTGTGTTCAGAGGCAAATGAGAAAATAAGGAAATCCTTGAGATAATCAGGGCTCGCTAGTACAGTTGCCTTGATTATAACCTTCTTGATGCGTGCAAAGGATGCTTTAGCTTCTGCCGTCCATTTCACTTTGTTGTTTTTCCTGAGCATATATGTTATCAATTTCACGATTTCAATGAAGTTTGGAATAAATCTTCTCAAAAAAATTATTTTTCCTAAGAATGACTGAATTTCCTTCACATTCCTAGGAGTACTTATTGTGTCTATAGCTTCAACTCTTTTAGGGCCAATTATAATTCCACCTCAAGATACAATATTGCCCAAAATCTTACCTTCTTGCATAGCAAAGTGAGACTTTTTAGGATTTAAGGACAAACCAAACCTGTGGCTTTTCTCAAACATTTTCTTAAGATGTATCAGATGATCTTCATCCGATTTAGAAAAAACAGTTAGTTCATCCAAATAAATAGCTACAAATTTGTCCCATTCGCCAACGAAAGTGATATCCATTGCCCGTTGAAAACTAGCACCTGCATTCATCAGACCAAACGACATCTTATCATACATAAATGTACCCCAAGGAGTGGTAAAGGTTGTTTTTTATTTATTGTGATCGTTGACGACAATTCGATTGTAACCTGAAAATACATCGATCATCAACATCCTATTAGCTCCTACCACTTTTTCTAAAATGTGATCCATTTTAGGTAGGCGGTAATTATCTTTGAGAGAGGATTTACTAAGATTTCTGAAATCGACACACAGTCTAATTTCCCCATTTTTCTTCCTAACCGGGACCAGGTTTGCTACCCAATCAGAATATCTCAGTGGTACAATTATCTTTGCATCAAGGAGTTTTTTTTACTTCCCATTCGATAACAGATAATAAGATGGGGTTGATTTGTCAGAGTTTTTGTTTAAAGGGTTTGACACTAGGCTTCAGGGGTATCTTATGTTCGATCGCAGAGGTGTCATAGGTTCTTAGTTCTTCATACGACCAAGCGAAAATGTCTTTGTACTTTCTAAGCAGCTCCGTTTATTTATTTTTGGTTTCTATAGATAGATATTTGGATAGTTTTACCATCCGAGGGTTTTCTTTAGTTCCTATGTCACAATCCTCAACCTCTTCAGGTTGGGGCTATAGGGTGGTTTTTGAAGGGATATCATCTTGATTGAATAATCTTTCCAAGGGAATTAGGCCCTTCGGAATCTGGTTATTCTTGAGAAGGAGCATTCGGTGATTCGCAATTTTATCGTGAAACTCTTTAGAATCCTCCCCCTCATGTATGATCCAAATGGGATCATTTTGATTTTCTTGATCAGTATGCGTTTCTGCAAATTCATCTATTGATTCTAAAAAATTGTGAAGTTTTTCATCGTCCTCAAAGACTTGCCAATGTTGTATGTTATCCGGTATCGAAGGTTGATGTCTCATTTGTATGTGATACTTTAATTTAAATGTGGTAGGAGGTGTGAAATTTGATGTTGCTTTGGCTAATGCATCAGCCTGTTGGTTTTCAGTCCTTGGGATGAAATGAACATTCACAAAGGAGAAGAAATTCCCAATCATATCCCAGACACAATTCCTATAGGACCTCAACCTAGGATGTTTGGCTTGGTACTGTCGATTCACCTGTTTTATGATTAACTCGGCGTTGCCAAAGACTTCGAGTTTCTTTATTTTCATCCTCCTAGTGGCTTCTAATCTTGGCACTAAAGCTTCATACTCGCATACATTATTTGTAAAATCCACATTCCACTGAATCCTATATGAAAAGGGGAATACAAATTGATCATCGGGATCCACAAGGAGTGCCCCAGCTCTAGCTCCAAGGAAAGATGAAGCACTGTCAAAATACATCTTCCATACACCAGTGTTATATACATTTTTTTTCATTTCTTCTTTTTCAGTTTTTTCTTCTATACAACTTTTGTCTACATCTACTTCAAAATCATCATCAATAGATAATATGCAATTTCCTAAATCTTGGTCAGCAATATAAACATGATGATTATTTGGGTTATGTGGATCACCTACCCTGAATGCCATCCTAGTCTCTCTGTAAAGACACGTGTATTGTCCTCTGAAAACTGGAATTGTAGCGTATGTCATGTCTAGCTGGAGAGATCCTCCAAGCTTGGCACCCCATGACCTAGATAGTATCATACCATACTTCGGAGGGATGTCAGTGACCACTACATCCATAAGAATTATTTTTGCAGGTATTTGTGCCAGACCTACCACCAGGTATTTAATCATGCCTATGCATTTGACTTTCCTTGAATCAAAAGAATATAAGTCACCATAGGGCCTTGTGATTTTGAGACCGAGTTTCTCCATAATTACCTTTGGCATCACATTGTGGGAAGCTCTAGAATCTAGCATATAGTTATGAAGTAGGTGGTCAAACAAAGTTAACGTGATATAAAAGGGGGCCACAGTGTCTCTCGCACCTTCGAAATGTGGACCAAAGACTATGTTTGGCTTGTCATATTCTAAGTTGATGACATCAGCCTGGCTTTCGTCTTCGGAAAAGCTAATCATCTTGGCAATTTGTTTTCTGTATATGGGATTTTTAGCTAGTTCAACAAGGGGAATAGGAATTTTGATTTTATTTATTTCATTTTCCAAATTAAAATTTCCCAGGGCCTTGTTGTTTTCTATGTTCGGGGCCTTCATTCCTTTCTTTTCATCTTTTCTTTGTGGTGCAGACTTGTTTTCATTTACAGGAGCCTGTGTCTTCAGAGCGAGTGTTCCTACTGGCTTCGAATGTACAAGTTGCATGTCAGTAGTGTGAGTTTTTGCAGTCTATTTGTCAGCAACTTTTGGAGTCACCTCATCAGTTTTTCCCCTTGGCAAGATTTTTTTTGTTGGAATAGTTGGGAGACTTTTGTTCCTAAGTATTAAATTATATTTTTCCTATAGTTCAGCTATAATATCATCTGCGATACCCTGATAGGCCAAATTTCTAGACGTGTCGTTGCTAACATTGTCTTCTGATGTAATTTCTTTATTTAAGGATTTTTCATAATCTTGTCTCGATAAATAAGGTGATTTATTGTCGTCACCAAGATTATTAATATCTTCATCAATCTCTTCAAAATCTTCAAAATCTTCCTCTCCAATGAAGTTTTCACTTTTGAAGGGGGTTGGGATCTTTTGATCTTCATTTTTAATTATTTTCTGTGGGGCCTGAGGATCAAGATTCCTTCTAAAATCCTTCTTGGGGAAATTATCTCTTTTCAATTTCTCTAGTTCCATTTTTGAGATCTTATTTGAAATTTCTCTAATTACCCTAGCCATCTCATCTATTTTATCTCTCAAGGATTTCCCCGATCTTGAGGGTCCACCTTGCTCTTTGAATTTCCTAGTTTCTTTGTTCTCGGTTTCTATTTTTGCTTTTAATTTCCCTGATGCCATCATGTTCAATTCAATATCAAGAGCATCATTCTTCATTTTCATGAGATCTGTTGATCTCCTTTCTCTCAATAATAAGGAAAAATCGGGATGAAAAGCGCCAACAAAAGTCACCTTTGCTGTGGGTTGTGAAGGTTTGACCTCAACCGAGATTTTATTATATAACTTGTTGAACCTTTGTGTGAATTGTAGAACAGATTCTGAGTTTTTATTTCTAAGGGATCCAAATTCAGTCAGGTAGTAGAGGTGGTCCTTCCTCTTTCCCCATTGTCTAATAAAAGCGCTTTCAAGTTCCTCGTAAGATCTTAGAGATCCGACTGCTAAGGATTGGAACCAGGTCCTCACCTGTCCTTTGAAATTCTGAACAAGGAGTCTAGAATAGACATCTTCGTGTTCTATTCTGAGGATGTCAGCAAATTGGTCAAAGAAGTTTATATGTTCTTGGGTGGTCAAATCCCCTTCCCCTGTAAATTTCGGAAGGCTTTTCATATAATTTTTGGGGAGAGCGTGTAGGGGAGCTGGGAGGACAAGGGGAGCATATCTAGCAACTACTTTACCGAAGATTCTAGGAAGCAGTACTTGACCACCTACTGGTCCTCCTGGGGCACCACCTCCAACTCCAACACCTCCTTGTGTGGCCATTGGTAGATTTGAGGCTGAAGCTCGGAATGCGTGAGGAGAAGATTCTCATAAATCTGGGGAGAAAACCTCAGAAAAAAAGAACATATCGTATGAGAGGGGAAGTGAGATAGATCTTTCAAGTGTTTCTGAAATGTTCAACTGCGTAAATTCAGGCTAACAAATGGTACGTATGGGTAAAAATACTTGTCTAAGTGATCTTCGTGATTTTAAAATCTTTTCCAGATCAGAGAATGGTGAGGTCTGCTTGCTGTCTGGGTTCTTTATGGTGTTCTTTCGACTAATAGCCAGTTTACTTATCCTGGAGATGCTAAGTGAAAAATAAAGGTAGCCTTAGAAGGTTTTCTATCCTTGTTCACTATCAAAGAAAGAAAGTTTCAATGTCGTTCTTCTCAGGGAAAAGATTTGTTTCTTCTTTCCCCGGCAATGGCACCAAAAAGATGTTGTTCCTGAGTTTATACTTTAAGGATATAAAGTATACTATCAAGGCATCCATAAAGGTAAAGGTAATTAAAGGATAAGAACCAAAAAGAAGGGTAAATCAGAATCAATTTCTCAACTGTCTCTGTCTAGCTTCCCGTTGTTCTTGGATGCTGATATCTCTCTCAATAGCAGCCCATGAACATTCTAATTCAGCCTGGTTAGTCATTGTTTGCAGAATAGGATTAAATAGGTTTAAAGCAATACTGGTTTGATCTTGGAGACCAGGTTCTATGTTGGGTTTTCTGTTATTTGGGACAGTCATGGGGAGTAAAATTTTTATTTAGTAGTGAAAGAATTTGATAAATTGTTACTTTGGTTTATGAGAGATGAGAATAGGAAAAATAGTTTTGGAATTCAAATAATAACATAAATACAGTTGAGTCCATTTCTTGGACTTGAAACAATTTGAGAATCATAAAATAAAAAAGAAATACTACTGAAAAATATGAGGCTTTAATCAAGAAAGAATCTCATATTGTAACAGGAAATAAAGAAGAAAACGAGATTTCTATTGAAGTGTTAGATATCATGGTTCAAATGATCCACAGGTCTTAAAATTACTGATAGCAATTTCAAAGGAAAAGTTGTAAATAATTTGATAACCAAATCAATCTAAACTATAAAAGATGGATGAAATAAACTTCAAATTGATCATTCATTAGAAAGACATTGAAAGGGAAGCATAGAAAAATATGGTAAACAAGGTTAAAGAACACATAGATACAAGTTGGCAGGATTCAGAATCTCGTCTATATCGTATATCACAATGGATTGGAAAACTTTTAATACAATCGGCTCTCTCAAAAAACCCAAAGCCTTTTCTTAATCTTTTGAAAATATATTTATACATGAACATCAAATATTTTCCCATTGGTGATTAACCAACTTCCTAAGACTACAGTTACATGGATGAATAATGTCAAACCGTTTACATTTCTTTTATAACTGCTTTATTATTCTAATGATGGAAATATTCAAAAGAGTACTTTTATGTTTGTGTTGACGAATTTCCTTCTTCTGCGTCAAGACAGTGAATACATTTTCCCAAAAACTTCACCAAAACTCTAGGAATGTCTGGTGTCTCTTTTGCCTCAAATATGAAGAATCTTTTCTGTAATTCGGGCAAACAATCTTCTATTATCTTCCTTGTGAACTTAATAGTTTGCAACTTTAAGTTGGGTATCACTATCCATTTGTTGATTTCAGAGATATTGATTACCTTAATTTTTGGGATCTCTACCTTCATTTCCTCCAAATCCTCCTTGAACCATAGCTGGTGCTTGACAATGTTGATCTCTCCTAATAACCCAGGATAGTCATTTTTTCCAATATTCAATGAAGTCTTTTCTAAGAGGTCAAAAATTCCTTGAAAATCATCATTGACATCTCTGGTTATTCTTTTATTTTCGGCCAGGTCTGCTTCCCACACTTTGAGTATTACATCTCCTTTAACCTATTTTGAAATGGATAGTTTTTGAATATTTACGAACTCTTCCTTTGTTGAAAGGGATACTGCTTTTTGGAAAGTCGTTCTAGTTTCTTTCACCTCTCTTTCTTTCTGGAGAACATTCTCCAAAGATTTATTTTTTTCCTGAAAGTAATTCTGGACAACTTCCAGATTTAAAAACACTTTCTGTTGTTCTTGTTCTATCTTCAAATGTATTCCCAATACCTGAGCCTAGAAAATTTCAAGCTCTACCACTTGATTTGAAATAGTGCTAATCTTATCTTGTAATTGTTTATTTTCTTCTTCTTGCTTTAGGACCTGTGCCTGCGTGACCTGTATTATCTGATTTGCTTCCTCTAATCTTTTTTTCATTTTCTGAATCTCTTGAATATATTTTAATCTAGCTTGTTCTAGACCCTTTTTTATTCCTCAACTGATATTTCTTTCGGTTTCTTTCAATTCACCCTGTAGCTGAGCTATTGTTTGGTCTTTTTGTTCCAACATAGTTGTCAAACTACCCACAAAATATAAGTTTGTCGACGCTAAAGCTCCCATCATGCATGTTATCTCTGTAGCAAATTCTCCATCTTTAAGTTTCTTTCCATCTATAATGACCCTATGCTTTTTAACCATCCCATCTCCTCTTGGATGGATTTCCTGTTTCAAGATTTCCCTTCTCTTTTTATTGAAAAAATAATCTGATGAAGGAATCTCATCCCTAGAAATTGACTCCAGATTACTGACACACAGAGCTCCCTCATGGGGGTTTCCATAAGTGGACTGCAATGGAGTCAAGGAAGTAATGGAACTTCCAAGTTTTGTCGATGTTGTTCCTCCTGTCTTTTCTGAAACATCCTTAGGGATTTCTAGGGATGTTTCTAGCTCCTTTGCCTTCCCTGCCTCTGATTTGTTTGTCTGGGAAATTTCTATGTGTTGTGAAGGTATTCTAGTATCCTTCATCTTGCCTTTAGTATTTTATTTGTCCTATATATTTGTTTCAAAGCCCGAGGGAGGCCCTTCCTTCTCTGGAGGTGGGGTCATAGCTTCACCCTGCAAAATTTTGGGTAAACAGCTTCGCCTATGGCTCTGGAATGACGTGAAACCAATCTGTGAATCAGGTGGTAGGGCTTGTACTCTATTCAATACCTCTTCATAGGATTTAACCTCCTTGAATATGTCATCATAAACAAATGTTTTGTGCTCATAGGCTTTTAAATTACAATGCATCAAATGTTTGATTACTAATTGATAGGGGTCATGCTTTCTGTGTTCAATATCTACCAATTTTACTTCTTCTAGTGATTCAGCCTCTACTTTAGAATGGCCTAGATTCAGTAATGAAAATTTCCCGATATGTACAGGGAAAGTTGGCCATGACTTCTTCTGAGCTTCCTTTAGCTCTAATCCAATGTCGCCTTTTACTATCTGGTGGGCTACCTCTCTACACACCAATTTGTCCGGTAGGAATTTAGGGAGTGAAAGAGGGGGAATAGAACAACCATAAACCCTAATGTAGGAAAAATTCCCGTCAATAAACCAGTTGGCTATTGCTTTAAGATTTTCTATGACTGTATCAGAAATGCGAGGGTATTCGCATCCAAAAAATATTTCATGCATCAGAATTATAACAAAATGACAAATTTCATAAAATGCGTCCTTAGCATTTTCTTTCCAAAGGGAAGAATGATATTCATGAATGGGTTCTGGACAGGTTATGTTCCAACTCCAATTCATTAAGGGAAAAGGAGTCACATAGCATATTGCATCCATAATGTATGCTGACATGTAGAAGGCCACTGGTTGTCCCTTTGATTTTGCAACTTTGTAGTTTGAGATTTCTTGTGTTAGGTTATCCGACAAAATCTTACTCCAGTTAAAAGCATATCCTTTTGAAGGTTCTTCTAAAAAGGGCACCCAATCTGCATGGAAATGGCAGGGATCTTTTCTCTCGAAAAGTCTACAGAACATAATGGCTACATAGACCATGTATTCATTCAAGGATGTTGTAGCATAAACCCCATGGGTATCGGCCCTAAATTTTGATGGACATCTCCACCTTTCTCTAATTATATTAGGATAAGTCCAGTCTACCTTGGTGCATTATTTTATCTGAAATTCCGCTAAAAACTCGTCATTAAAAGTATGTTTAGGATTTGGCAAGAGTTTATACATTACTTGTATATGTTCTAGCCATAATGAGCTGATCATGACTCCTTGATCGTTTAATATGCTCCTCATAGGGATATTGACCTTTTCCAGGGCCCAACTGATCATATCATTGTATGCCATGAGCCGAGGGTGTGCAACGATCTTATGAAGCTCTGATTCTTCTATGTCCTGATAATGATTCTCAGTATCAGGATGAGCATTCTTGAATTCACATTCTAGAAATTTAGATATTTGAGTCCAAGATTTAATGGAGTCTATAGCGTATGACGTGGTGTCAGAGATGATATCTCCTTCCTGTGTATCTTCACTCTTCTTCAGTGCCTTTTTCGGTGCCATGACTTTACGTTAAATGGAAAACCTGTCATAGAAAAGGAATGAATGAGCTCAGCTGAGTGTTTCTTGCGCTTGATAAAATGAAAACACAGACATTCAAATGCTCTTTTAGTTCATTTAACAATGACGAGATTGACACAACTGACAAGAATTCAAGGCATTTAATGTAGTAGATATTTTACTGAGATATGCATTAGTACCACATATCACCAATTATTCATTATTTAAATGGCCGTATTTTGGCACCTTTGGATTTTAAAGAAAACTCGGAACATTTTACTCAATTGGAAACCAAAACATGAGCGAAACCTTAAAAAATGATTATCATTAATCATGCTTTGGAAAAAGGTTAATTTGTGCTAATCATAGATTAAGACTAAATATTTTAGTTTTTTGGGATTTTGGGGATCGTTTTTCAAGAAGTATGTCATCGATGAAATCCGATCTCCGAAATTGCGAAATCGCAACGTGTTGATTAAGACTTAAATTCATCTTAATTAACCAACTAATCAGGGTTAAGGACAAAACATAGTTAGTTCGGTTTAACACAAATTATGGGTCAGGATTTCGCGATTCAGGATTTTGGGGATCATTTTGACAAGAGATGTGTTATCACTGAACCCCGAATCCCCAAATCACGAAATGATTAACTTAAGCCTTAAATTTTTTGCATTAGAGAATTAATTAATTAGCATTTTAACTAACTCTCTTTATTTCAAGAAATCGGGGATCGGGAGTTTGCGATTCAATTTGTATTGAAAAATATGTTTTCAACAAACCCCAAATCCTTAAAACTCTTTAAAGCCAACCTTAATTCCATTAGGTTTAAAGCTTATCATGATTAAGATAATTTTATAGAAAATGCGTCGGGATTCTTATAATACTTTTAGGTTTTTTGCCTTTTATTATTTAAATAATTGAGTTCTTTGGGAAATCGGTACTGTGTGTTTGGGAATGATAACGAAACTTGCATTTTATGAAAAGACGAAAACCTAAAAAGGAAATTTTAGGTCTTAGGGATAAAAAATTTAAGAATTGTTTCAACAGGGGGAACTAAGTTATCATGTGCTTCAAGGATAGTCTGCAGAGCATATTGCAATCTTTCAAAATTTAGACATTCAGGGGTCAGATCCGGTCGGTTGGGGGGAAAAGGTTTTCTGAAAGGAGGTTTGTAACTTCCTTTGCTCGAAGATGCTTCTTCAGCCAGTCTCCTCAAGTCTATGAATTGATTCGATAATTTTTGGATGACCTTTTGTAAACTTTCTAAATATGAGGTTTCTGATTGGGTTTTGGTTTGGGGAGACTGAGGAAGAATTTCTATTTTCTTCTTGGAAGATGGGGTTATTTCTGCCTCATTACTAAGATTATCTTTCAATCTCAAAATGTCTTTTTTGATTTGGCTTGCTTCCTCGAAGGCTTCCAATAACGTTGACTTCTTAGACCTTTTAACCCAAATTGCTATATTATTGTGTATAGCTTTAGTGTAATATGCCACAATAAGGTTTTCTGCGGGCATTGAATCAGTGGGGATTTAGTTTTTTAACATGAGGAACCTTTGGTTAAAATATTTTACTTTGTCCTTAGGGTTCATCTTTAATATGGAAAGTTCCATGACTAAGACTTCCAGAGATTTATCATCACCGAACTTCTCTAGGAAACAGGTTTCGAATCTGTCCCAAGATACAATGGTGTGAGGTTGTTGGGTGAAATACCATGTAGAGGTGTTTCCCTCAAATGTGTAAGGAAAAAGTCTACATACTACATCTTCATGTTCTACACTTCGGATTCTAATGGCTAGCATGAATTTCTTTATGTGATCCTCAAAAATTTGCTTAGAATATGGATCAAACTTAGGTAACCATTTCTCCGAGTGTTTTGGTAAAGGGTGCTAGGGTCCAAGTATAGCTACAACATCTTGATCGAGCCAAGGTTTGGCAGGATTGTTTTGGTTTTGCATGGGTGTAGGTGGTGTTGAAGGTTGAGATGGTTTAGATGAAGAACTACCTTCGTCAGATGACTCTCCTCCTGAAGAGGAAGGATATGAATGAGGTGGGGAAGGTAGAATACCAGATCCTCTAGCTGCAAGAGTAGGGGTGTGGTCAGGATCTGTGGTATTATCTCCCAAAGGATCTACACGTAGAGCAATGCCTTCAAGTTTCTCTCAGATATCCGAGAAATCTAAAGGTTGATTGAAAGGCCTACTAGGTTGTCTGATATGGGCCAAAGAACTATGTGTCCTTAAGAGTGTCTGTCGAACAATTTCTTATACGTCGGCCCCTTGAGGATTTGGTGTTACTAGCTCAACGAGAATCTCTAGATTTTCATTTGAGGTAGTTGTTTTTTCATAAGTAACGTTGTTGTCTAAGCGACTATGTGTTACTACGGGGGAGCGAGTGTGTGGGGGTGGAGTTTTGCGACCTCCATGTGCCGTCAATTGTATTCAGGCCCTCCTTCTAGCGCCATTTGTTGATGGGCGAAATTGGTCGTCTGTCAACTGGAAGAACGAGTCCAGTCCGAGGTTGTCTAAATAATCCAAGTTGTTTGGTGTAACTCGTTCTGACAGGTTTAATGGCTCCGTTAGCCAATCTAAAAGTCCTAAAAGAATAGAATAAAATAAATGAATTAAATAACTAATTACTAATCACTATAGATATATGTACATATGTATAATGTAACTGTTGTAGATATATTTAAGAAAAAGATATACAAATCTTACTTATGTACATGATTTACAAACTACAAGTTTTAATTGAAACTTATGAAAATCAATGTGAAAAATGATTGCTTCTAGGAAGCAGATAAAGAAAGCACATAAAAATATTTTTTGTTTTTTCTTTATAAATCTAAACTAATATGAAAAAATACTATGAAACAGAAACGTGTGGATAGTCAAAAGCTGAACCATACATTCGAGTTTCAGTGATAAGTAAATGACATAAAAATATAAATGAGCTAACCTGTTAGTGAGTTAGCGATGTGTATCCAAGCATCTGCATGATTAGAGAACGTCCAACTACCACGTCCAAGAGGGAAACCTGCAATGAACCTTAAGACTGTTCTAAATAAATCCAAAACATATGTTGGAAGTTTGGGTTTTAAAGACTGAATCGGAGACACAAACATAAACCTATGATATCATAATTATGCATGATTAATGTAAGATAAATCTGAAAGTAACCTGTACATTTTGTTTTTCAATTAAAATTGAAAGATAAACCCTATCATTTTAACTAAAAATATGACCACAACATTTATATTTTGAGAAGCAAATTATGGATGGTATTTAATATAACAATCCTACACATCATAGATCATTTAATCTAAAGATATCATATCTATATATGTAGCAGCATTAACAAAACATAAATGACAACATTAATAAACAAGAGGCTAAAGCCAAAATGCGTGAATGTTGTTTCATTAGGTTCTGGAGTTAATTGTCCATATTTTTCTCTCAGCCAAGATGTCCTCTATTACAAAATACAGAGTATTTAAAGAGTTCAGGTAAGCTAAGCATCCTATATTCTAAGATAGTATCATATCTCAAAAGGATCTAAAAGTTGCAAAAATAGAGGGTCTAAAAAGCCACTCAATATCAAACTGTATCTTCAAAATTACACAAGTTTTGTTTTGATTTACAGAATAAGACAAAAGAGGTGACTAATCAACTAAGTCCAGTAATGCTCCATATTATGAGATCACCAAAAGATACATCCTATCCTGAAAGAAAATGAAATAAGAAAATTAGATGTTTATTTAACTAACATTTTCCAAATTTTATATGAGAATTGACTTGGCTACAGAATCTCTCGATTCGGTAGCCAGTCTTATTTTGATAAAAGAAATCTAAATCACTCTATATTAATTAGAAAAATAACAATAAAATCACAAATAAGATAAAAACCAATATTACCATTCAATTGAAAACCAAATTCGAATCACAAAATTTCAAAGTTGATCACAGCCTCGACACTATCGACATTTTTTATTATGATATTGCCAGTCCTTTTCAAGCATTTTCCTTGCCTTTGTGCATTGATCTTGATCTCACGGTTTTCAATTGTCAATGAGCATTTTTGAGCTGTAAGAGCCTTGATATTTTCTTGAAGGATGGGAATGTCTGTGTAATAAAGACCTGTCCAATGTAAACACACTTCACAATTTACAGTAGGGGAAAATGGTTGAGGAAGCGCATGACTGTGTGTTAAAACATTACCGTTATCCACTGTCGTATTTTGACCGAATTTAATTCCTGGAAAATCCTTGTTGTGCTTCAGACACGGTGGCAAGTTATTCACATAATCGAAAGCTTGACTGAAATCTGGTTTAGAGTGATTTGGGTCTTCAACTTCCATGAATTTTTCAATCTCAGAATCATAGCTCTCATGGACATCGATTGATTCGATCGAGCTCACATGAGCTTTTGATATATTTTGTAGGTTCCTCGAAATTAGTCTCCCAGCCCTCTTGTTATTAAACCTTCACATGTATCGAATTTTATTTGACTGTTTGGAAGGGTTTCCACTGGTGGATTTGATGTTAAGGTTAGGGTCAACGACTTGTTCACACTCTGGAATTTTAACAAGATTGGAGCCGACGTCCTGCTGTTCACACACAGTTTGATCGGGCGTACCTCTTTCACAAGGGTTTTCACATAAGAAAATTGGCCTATCACTGGAGGGAAACATAGACTTCTCTAACATAGGTTTATCAACCACTAGAGTCTCTACATGGTTTACTGTAACAAATCCATTGTGAGTTATGAAAGCATCCCAATCGTCACCAAGTACTTTCAGATGATGGACTAACAATAACTTAATCAACCCATGGTGAAATAAGATAGAATCCAATTTCTTCCTTTTATATCTCTTTGACATTTTATGCAAGCTCCTTAATAAGTAAAATGGCATGTTTAATTGGAAACTGATAAAATGCATGAGTAACCTTATGTTTTAAAGGAAGACGAGGTAGTAGCGACCTTCACAAGTAACAAATTGCCTTAACACTTCCAATAAACCATGCCATCTATCCTTCAATAGAGAGAGTGGAATACCTTTGTCACAACATTGAATTTTTTGGGAGGTGACAAACAAACTCCGTGGTACCTCGTCCAGCTTTGAATTTTTAAACCATTTTTGGCCGGTGAGGGGGAGGCCTATTGCCTCACTCAGAAATTCCTCTGTGATTTTCAATTGAATATCACTCACTTTGGCTCTGTATCCATTGAATGTGAGGGTGAACTCTTGGGCTACTTGTAAGTTATATCCCCGGAATTTCTTGAGAAACACAACCCAACCCTGACTTTTAAGGTCTTCACTCGCGTCATCACACAACAACAAATTTTGGGAGCCATTCGTCTCAACACGAACGACAGGGGCCATAAGGGTTTGGTCAGACAGTCACAAAGGTGACCAGAACTTGTTGTGAGCATAAGGGGGAGAAACAATAGAGAAAAAACCGAGCCTAAAACAAAGGAGTAAGATAGCATTCATCCTAATGCGACCATAATGTGAGCATAAGGGGTTTCAAGCCATGAAAATTGGGTGTTTCAAGTAATGAATGCCATGAGTACGGAGAAAAACCCAAGACTCTAGTTTGAAATGATGGATCTGTCGATTCGAACTACCACTTCAGACAGATTACAGGGTACGACCGAGTTTTGTTTGAATCTCATCATATGTAATGGGTTCCTTGATTTTCCAAGGTTAGGAGAGGATGCTATCCAAAAATCAAAATACCAATCAGAAGATTTAAAATCGAAAATGATCTACCAAGAACGTTAAATGAAGAAGATTTTAGTCTTAATGCCAATCTATTCTTGATGTATTTATGAATTACTCAAGATATAGCTTATAATCTAGAATCAACTCAAAAGAAATGTTTTATTGATATATGATAAGCTTCAAAGAAAAACAACATTCATTAAAAGAGTTGTAAGAACATTGACCCTACATAAAGAACAAGACTTGGATAAAATTGCAATTTGATTATAAGTTTTAATGTTTCATTCATGATTTCAATCATGAATGAATCATGAAAATGAAAAAAACAAAATAGGAACAATAAAAACATCTTTTTTACAACTGAAAAGTCACCTTCAAATAGAAATATTTACATGACGAAGCATAGGCAGCTACAGGAATTGTTATTTGTCACTTTAAAAGGAAAAAATTGTGTAGGGCTTCCAACACGGTGTTAAGTGCTCTATTAAGTATCATAATCACATACTTGTGTCCCCGCTAAGGTTGCATACACTTGAGTCCTGCAACCACCACTGCCTCTACCTCGGGTGAGACTTCATCTGCTTCGCAGGTGTTTCCGAAAGGGATGATAGTTAGGGTTTTGTTGGTGCGTTGTTGTAGCGTTGAACCCTGGTTCTTCCCTCGTGCCAAAAACACTCCACCCATCATCAGGGATAAATGAAGTTCATACATCGAATAAGAGTGTTGAGGTGAGAATTTATAGAGAAAGATTGGATTTGTCTGTTAAAGGGAGGGAGGAGGTAAAAATAAAAAAATGATTAAAAATTGAAAAGACCATTGGGATTAGGTGTTGAAATATTATTAAAAAATAAAGTATAAAATATAACCAAGGTGATAAATTATTAAATTATGAAAGGTAATTGTTGTGATACCATATTAAATCCATTTCAAGAAGTAATAAAATAATGCATTGATTCTAAGAGGAGTAAAAATATTAAATTAACACATTAATTCAAAGGTAAATTTAGGTTAAAATTAATGAAAACCTAGAGTTAAAGAGAGGTGGAATTAATAATGGTGGAGGAAGTAATTGGGCAAAGGGTAAAATAATATTGAGGAGAGAAATGAAACAAATTTAGTTATAATATGTAAAGATAGAAAAAATAAATGATATGATAGATAACTTTAGTATGAGAAAATAAAGAGAATAAAGTAATAAATTATAATTTCTTAAATTAGATTAACAAAAAGATGAGATAAAAAGAGAATAATAAATTAAATAAATGATCATATATTAGATTAGATTAATAAAATATTAAAGTATGAAAACAAATGGGATAAGAAAAATTGTGAAAGGAAATGGCTAGGAAGAGAAAAATGATTACGAGAAAAGAAAGAAAGAATAAGAAGGGGAGGAAAAGTATAGGGAAAGGATGAGTACAATACAAATATTAACATCTAAACGAAGGGAGATTGATGTTCTAGGTGATGAAGGGTGGGCTTCCAGGATTGGCTCATCTTGTATACTTCTTTGAGATTAAAGTTATTGGGATGTTTTTCGTAGAATGGATTTAATATGGTATCACGACGGTTACTTTTCATACTTTAATAATTTATCACCTTTTTTATCTTTCGTAAGTTATAATTTAATAATATTTGAGCACCTAATCCCAACAACATTTTCAAGTTTTAATCAATTTTTCATTTTTACCTCCTCCCTCCCTTTAATGGAAAACTCCAATATTTCTCTATAAATTCTCACCTTAGGACTATTCTTCAATGTATGAGCTTCAATTTTCCCTGATATGGGTGGAGCGTCCACTTGAAACGTTGGACGTTTCAAATCTTCTTACACAATTTTTATCCAGAAAACTTGCTAACATTCTAGTCTCCCTCTAGATTTGGATATGCCCTTCTTAGAATTTCCACGATTTCATCGACTCTTTCCTCTCTACCTTTTTCTTCCTCTATTCTCCACAATCAAAGCATTACCCGATGTTTCACCTGTGCTTTTCCGTCGCATTTCCTCACTAACGTTAACACCATCAACATCATCAAACTTTAAATTATTTGAATGAGATACAAAATTACTCACATCCATGACCAAGCTATTCCATCTTTCTGGCAATGATCACAAAACCAAAAGATCCCTAACCTCATCATCAAATTTTAATCCTATAGAACTTAAATTATTTGTGACCATGTTAAATTCATTTGAATAATTAGTAACAGACCCACCTTATGACATCTTCATATTAAATAAATTCTTCATAAGAAATACCTTGTTGGAGGTTGAGGTTTTTTCATAAAATCTATCCAATGCCTTATTCAGATCTTCTATCGTCTTTTCTTTTGAAATGTTGAAGGTCATAAACTATGCCAGGAAGAGTCATATTGATCCTAGTGCCTTTCTGTCAAGAATATCCCATTATTAATTTTTCATACTTGTCGGCTTCTTTGTTATTCCTCCCAATGGTAAGAACATATTCGTTTGATACAAATAATCCACCATTTTCATCTTTCATAGCTAGTAGTTTTGGCCATTAAACTTCTTGACCATTAAATATCATTCTTCTGCCATTGCTCCCACTCAAACCATAAACCCTTTTTTTCGTCCAAGTTTATTATCCAAATGAACCTTCGACTCTGATAACAATTGTTAGGAAATAAATCAAAGAGAAATTAAAATTAAAATAACACAGAAATAAAATATGAAAGAACAATACAATAGAGACACAACATATAAGTGTTTCACTCAATGTGGGCTACGTCCATGGAGAAATTTCTAGTCCACTTTTTTATTTCTTCCATCCAAGTAAAGGGATACAACCTACAACACACCTGATGTGACTTCCTCTTCACTCCCTTTTACAGCCTCTTTCCCCCTTTTTAATATTCTCTCTCATAATACACATAGACTATATTTCACACTTTGCGCACATTATACTACATATAATTTAATGAAGTATCCTAAGTCTTTTATAGGCTTCATTACATGTAATCCATGGGCATAATACTATGGGATACCAAAACCATGAGCTTGAAAACCATGGGTGACCAATACCATGGGCCCAAAAACCAATTGTTTATTTAAAATATATTTGAGTCCTTTACCAAACCAATAGATTTGACTCTTTTACCAAACCAATGGATTTGACTCTTTTACCAAGTGAAGTTTATCCCATCAAATGGAAGGAGGTGGAGATTAGGATTCTTATTAATATCCAATGCTTTAAGAATACAAAAGAAAGGCTTACATAATAGCTCCCGAAACCACCTTTCAGATCTGCAACTTCTGGATAGAAACAAACATCACCATTGGATGGAATAGGAAAGTTTGAGAATTTTTAGCATAAATTCGACTATGCTTGGATCAACATCTCGGTATATGGATGCACTTTTCTGTTCATCTACTTGGATGCAGAAACATAAGCCATATTTTGATTCCCCTCGAAATTCTACAACTTTTGAGTATAAAGTTGACTTGATTCTGACCAATCCCTTGGGGCCTCCCCTTGGAATGAATCCCAATGTTGCGCCTTGTCAAATCTGTATAGTCTCTATTTACGTGCAAAAAAAACTATTTTTTCTCAATTTTTGTGCCCATCTAAATAAGCCAGACTCCACCAAATTTACCAACAGTTTCCAAACTTAGTGCCAGTTAGCCAGATTTAGCGAGATTCCATCATATTTGGAGGATCTCTACTAGATTTGGTGGTAACCACCATATTTGGTGGAACCGATAGATTTGGCCTTCCAGAAGATGCCACATGGTACCTCCTCATTGGGCCACATGTTACCATGGCATTGGTCCTAGCCACATCATTGTTCACCACGTTAGCCTACACAGTCATCGTATAGACTACCACGTGTCATTCGTACAGATGCCACATCATCATACAAACTTCCACGTGTCAGTTCATATAATCCACGTCATCGCCACATAACCGTTATGTGGCATATGAACGGCTTCCATGTCATCGTATGACCCTACCACATCAACATCCATACTGTCGTGTCACCCTACCATGTCAACATCCATACTGCCACATGTCACCCTGCCATGTCAACATTTGTACTGCCACATCAACATCCATACTGGCACGTGTCACCTCCGTATGGTGCCACGTGTCACTTTTTTATTGGGCCAAATCACCCCTAAAAAATCCAAAAATGACTGACATATGCCAGCTCCTGGTATTGCCATGTGTCATGCTGACATCATCATGATGTACTACTGGCATCATCATGACATACTGTTTACGTCATCCATTGACTTTGACTTTTTTCCTATTTGACCTGATCTTCAAATCAAGATAACTTCTACATACAGTGTCCATTTTTAGAAAAAAAATATATGGTCGAAATCAACACAATGATCCCTACACAATGGCGCTAGTTTCGTCCGATTATGAAAACTTTGTTTTTTAGTCCTTTTTGGATCCATTTTGGATCATCCAACAAGGGAAATGAAGTCAAGGTGAATCAAAGAGGCTTATGTAGCTAGAAGAAACCCTCTTAATAATTGGTCTATTTCATTAAGAATTATGAATAATAGATTAGAGCCAAACAGGAATAACAACCAATCAAGATCAATTAATGAATACCAAGTCCCTATAAGAAGGGGTCCTCAAGGGAGAAACCTTCACCAACAAGATCAACTATAGCTTGATAACATACTAGATAGTTCTTACTAGGGTTCCAATATGGATAGAAAAAGAAAGGCACCAAATAAATATCAAACCAACAAAGGAAGAAGGAGAGTAGTTACCCTAAAACGTCTTCCATCCAATGGTAGAAAAATATTTTCAACAGATTGATCTAGTTAGATTGTAGAAAATTTGTGCATTTTAACATCAAACTTTATGCACCAAATAAGAACCAAGATAGAGAAGCTTCAATAACTGAGACCAACATCCACAATGAAAGAAACCTCTACACAACCATATGCTCCAAGAAATATATGTCAATTAGGCTCGAAAGAGTAGAAGTGTAAGTTTTAAAGTTGTGAAGTAAAGCAATGCATACATATTCTTAAGCAAAACATAAATTAATCAATGGCTCATACGCATAGTACACATAGGTTTTCGTTGGAAACCCTTAACCATGAGAAAAACAACCTTCCTTGATTCCACACCTTTCAACTCTTCATTTTATTAATTTCATCATTCACATTACAATATATACAATATTTTAGGTATTTTGTAGCTACCAAAACCATACTCCCTTAATCCGAGACTAATTTAGAAAACCCCTAAAAATATCAAAAGATGCTAAAATAGCGAAAACCACTAGAATACAAAAACCCTATCATCAAATATGATCCACCCCCCACACACATGCAAATAATCTATCACATACCCAACATTCTACCACTTGTTTTTTTCTTTTCATACAAGGGTTCACAAGATTTCATAGTCAACAATCCATGGAAACAATCCCCATTGTTTCTCTACACTAGACAAACTTCTCTATGCTCAAAGACTTTGTTAATGAATCTGTAAAATTCTTCAAAGTGTCAAAATTCTCCAACAACACCTTCTTGTCTTCAACCATGTCTCTCACAAAGTGTGTTGGTCCTCAATCAAGTTTTGAGGAACCCTTGGTCAGAGTTGACCCACTTTTGAACTTCGACATGTTGGTCGAGGAAGGAGCTCCTAGGAGGAGATGAGATCACAGATCTCACCGATTTTGTGGGCTATGTGGACCCGGTAAGGGGTACTCTAGGGTTTTTGTAATGGGTTTATGGGATGTTGGCCCTGCTGGAAATGTTTAACAAGTATCATATGATTGTCATTGATGGCAATTACAACAATGAAGATGGCATGAATACAGGAAGAATGTAACAGATGGGCACCAGAAGTATTTTGGGAAGAAGCTGCAAAGCAACCTCGATAAGATAAGAAGAGATAGTGCAGAGGATGTGTGGTATGTTTTACAGGCAGCGTAAGCTTGTCATTAATGGCAAGTACAACAATAATGATGGATTGAGTACAGCACCGATGATCAACAGGAAAATAGAAGATAAGTCCAGGAAGATCGAATGATTGAAGGCAACGCTGACAAGTACAACAGTGAAGATGGTAGGATCAGAGTGTGCATCTATGGAAAAACAGGAACAATGTAAGCTCAGGAAGAATTAGTGTAGAGTTGAATGCAGTTCATTTAACAGGTAGAAGGATAAAATTAAGGGCATCCATATTTCTCCATCTGCAGGAGAAAGGAAGAAGGATAAAATCCCTTAGGGATCTGAGCGTGTGAGAAGCTCAGCAGAGACAGCACTGAGTGTTCATGTGACAACTCTGCAGAGGCGCAGAAGTCCAAGAATGCCTTGGGGATTCGGAAGTGAATGCTCAGGAGGAACAACGTCGAGGAGAACGCGTGCAGCAAAGCTCAAGATACAGGAATTCGCAGAGGAGAAGGAAGACAAAGATCGAGAGACGTTGGAGCTCATTCATAAATCCCGTCAGCCATCAGATCGGACAGGAGTTGCATGAGGTTTACCATTGGGAAAATCCAAGGTGAAATCCCAAAAGGAGGGTTGACTAATCGGGGTTTCACATATCGGGAATCTCGTGAGCCAATGCATTGCAGCATTGAAAATCTCGAAACCCCGACGAGTGGTAAGAATGTGGTCACAGGGATAATGGTCATATGGGCTAGGAGCCTAGCCAGGAGAGCTAGTGCATAAAGAGCGTGTCGGGATTCGAGGGATCACGAATCCTGAGGACATACATGTTTTGACATTGGAAAGTTTGAAACCTCGATGAGGAGGTTTGGATGCGGTCATATAGGGGGAGGTCACGTGGACCACGAGCTCAGCCAGAGGGCTAATTGAAGTTAGAGGCATCAAATTTGAGTGTAGGGTCTGACCACCATTGGATCGAGGAAAATCTGCACGATCTTTAAAAAGTGCAAAGAGTAGAGGGCTCACAAATCCCAGAAGTAGGAGGACCATCCATCTTAGGGGGCTATGTGGACCATTGATCTGACTCCTTTTCGGGGTTTCGAGGATCGAGAGTTGGAGATGTCAAAGAATATTGACATCAAGAATCCCGAAATCGTGATGTGTGAAATCCCAACTGAACCTGAACCATCAGATCAAGATGTGATCTAGACCGTCGACCCGACTCATGTCAGCAGTCCATGTCAGTTAGGAACACGTGGCACAACCAGGTAATGAAAAGTGTCAGACTGATTCAACATTTCAGGCACATGTAAGTCACGAATCAGAGTGACACGTGTCAATCCACCTGTGACGTCAGTAGATGGACACCATGTCAGAGTTTCGAGGATCGCGTTTTGGAAATGTCAAAGAAACATTGCAACAGGAATCCTGATTTCTCGATATACAAAATCGCAACTCAAATCACAGCCATTGAATCAAGATCAAATCTAGACTGTTGATTCTAGTCAATGGAGAGGCATCGGGGATTGAGAGTTAGACATGTCAAAGAAAATTGACATCAGGAATCCTGATATCGCGATAGGTGAAATCGCGATATAATCTGAACCGTCAGATCAAGTGTTTATTGGAGGGCTATTGATGCATGACACAGTGAAACTACTAGAAACCATTGATGGCGTCTGCTAGAGAATTCAAAGAAACCCCTGTTTGATCTCCAGAGGAGATGAAGAGTCTCTAAGCTTCGTCCAAGTGAAGGAAGACTATTTTTAGAAGGGATTGGCAGATGGATGAGCGTGGAAGCCTATAACTAAAATAGAGAAGGTGAGCTTGACTTTCATAGAGAAGACAAAGAGCCCCAACAGCCAGAGAAGATGAAGAGTTACGATGATCATCACGTAGAGCACTCGAGAGGTGGAGGAGATTGGTGCAGTATGAGCATGCATAGGAATGGAAATTATTGCATGCACAAGATGCATAGAAGCTATATATACACGGTACAGAGAAGAGATGAGGAGGTTGTTGGTGTTGGTGGTTGTTGTGGTTGTTGTTGGTGAAGGTGATTCATGTGTGAAGAAGGAGGAGAGTGTAGTAGCTGAATAGCATAGAAGAGGAACTGTGCAGTGAATGGACATGGAGCATAGAACATAAAAAGTGGAAGAATAGATAGCGCAAGTGATGTGTGCAGAAAGGCAGTGAGGCAGACAGAGCAACGAAATGCAGCAAAACAGTGATAAGTC
>JZKD02S2426426.1:110256-121168 GCA_000966675.3 Picea glauca
AGAAGACAACCATTTTCCAGGTACAAAGAATTTTTCTATGGATATTGTTTCTACTATTCTAATTTTGGTCACAAAGCTGTAAATTGTTCCTTAAGAATTAGACATGAGCAATTAATATTTCCAAGGAAAACATTTCTGTCACAACAAAGAATGATACAGCAAAGTAACAAACCATCACATATTGCAAATTGCCAAATTAAGTCTAGAGACATGTAACTGAGGAGGTCAAGGATCAATAAACAATCAATGAGTAGACAACCCTGTGACAACAACTTTGACCTATTGAACAATGAGATTGAATGCTATAACTGTCACAACTTTGGCCACAAAGTTGCAAACTGCCATCTCAAGAATTACAAAGCAGATCCAAGAATAAAGTTCTTAGATAGAAAGACCAACACATGGAAGAGGAAAGATAGTGAAAAATTTGGTCAAGCACTTTCAACTCAAAAACAAAAGGCCTCTAGAAAAATAGACAGTGGATGTTCCAAGCACGTGACTGGAGACAAGGATAAGCTATTGTCCATAAGTAAAAGCAAAACAGGAAATGTGATCCTTGAAAATGATGAACCAGGAAAAATCAAGGATAGAGGGATGATGAGTTTGAGTAATGACAAAGGAGATGCTCGGTACGCTCTGCTTGTGGATGATCTGAAACATAATTCACTCAGTTCAAGTCAAAAGTGTGACAGAGGCAGTGAAGATGTGCTCACATCCAAAGAATGTAAGGTAAATTTAAACTCAGGACAAATGGTGAATAGCAGTATAAGAACAAACAATAATGTTGATGTCAAATCCTCCCCTGCAAGTAAAGAAGAAGATTCACATACAATAAAAGAATGCTCAGTCAGCGTTTATCCCACGAAAGAAGTAGGAGAAGAACCCTGTCATAAACAGGAAGTAGAAGTCTTGAAGGTTGAGAAGGCAGACACCCAAATCAATTTCTTGAGTAGATCCATGACTCTGGACAAGGCCTTGGATAGCCAGAGATCACCAAATGAAAAATCTGATATTGGACTCAACAAGGTAGAAATCAGTGCTCCTAAGAAACCTGATATAGGTCCTTCATTTGTGAGAAGGAAAAGCAGGCATGAGAGTGGGTGTAGCAGTTTTCTCCTGTGATTGAATATGGACATAAAAGCCCTGGATTGAATGCATCATGGAAGAAAAATGAAAATTACAGTAATAGAGATCGATGAGATTCAATGGGGAGATCCAAGGGCTATTTAAAAAGTACAAGCTACAATTGCACAGTGTTCAAGTAGGACAACAACATTTTGATGTACAATATGATGTACATGACATCTTGTAGAGACAACAAGAGGAAAGACCTTGTCAAGGAAAGTTAACCTTTTAGGAACAAAGGGGGAAAATAGTCAGAAGTAGAGAGATAACAATGAAAGGAGAAGTCATCCACTCATGAGAAGATTGATAAAGGAGTCTGAGTAAGAGAGGTGAGCAATTTTGAATTTTGCACAGAGGATACAGAGGAAGCTGAAGATGAACAGGTCCAAGAATCAGAAAGAGAAGACTCTGGTTTAGATACAAATATTATGCAGGCCTCAAATGAGAGAGTCCATCCCATCAGGGGGAGTTTGCATTGATTTAATATCTGATACCTCCTAAAATACTGCAACAACTCAGGGGGAGCATGTTCTCTTTGATATTGATGTCAAAGGGGGAGAAAAGAATCTGGGTGCCTTTGTTGCCATCAATGCCAAAGGGGGATATTGTTGGAAATGTTTAACAGGTAGCATATTCTTGTCATTGATGGAAATTACAACAATGAATATGGCATGAATATAGGAAGAATGTAACAGATGGGCACCAGAAGTATTTTGGGAAGAAGCTGCAGAGAAACCTCGATAAGATCAGAAGAGATAGTGTAGAGGATGTGTGGTATGTTTTACAGGCAGTGTAAGCTTGTCATTAATGGCAAGTACAACAGTAATGATGGCTTGAGTACAACACTGATGATCAACAGGAAAATAGAAGATAAGTACAGGAAGATCGAATGATCGAAGGCAACGCTGGCAAGTACAACAGTGAAGATGGCAGGATCAGAGTGTGCATCGATGGAAAAACAGGAACAACGTAAGCTCAGGAGGAATTAGCGTAGAGTCGAATGCAGTGTGTTTAACAGGTAGAAGGATAAAATTAAGGGCATCCATATTTCTCCATCTGTAGGAGAAAGGAAGAAGGATAAAATCCCTTAGGGATCTGAGCGTGTCAGAAGCTCAGGAGAGACAGCACTGAGTGTGCATGTGACGACTCTACAGAGGCGCAGAAGTCCAAGAATCCCTTGGGGATTCGGAAGTGAAATCTAAGGAGGAACAATGTTGAGGAGAATGCGTGAAGCAAAGCTCAAGATACAGGAATTCACAGAGGAGAAGGAAGACAAAGATCGAGAGTCGTTGGAGCTCATTCAGAAATCCGTCAGATCGAATAGGAGCTGCACGAGGTTTACCATTGGAAAAAGCCAAGGTGAAATCCTGAAAGGAGGGTTGACTAATCAGGGTTTCACATATCAGGAATCTCATGAGCCAATGCATTGCGGCATTGAAAAGCTCGAAACCTCGACGAGTGGTAAGACTGCGGTCATGGGGATAATGATCATATGGGCTAGGAGCCTAGCCAGGAGAGCTAGTGAATAAAGAGCGCGTCGGGATTTGAGGGATCATGAATCCTGAGGACATACATGTTTTGACATTGGAAATCCCAAAACCCCAATGAGGAGGTTTGGCTGCGGTCATATAGGGGGAGGTCACGTGGACCACGAGCTTAGCCGGAGGGCTAATTAAAGTTAGAGGCATCAGATATGAGTGCAGGGTCTGACCACCGTTGGATCGAGGAAAACCTGCACGATCTTTAAAATGTACAAGGAGTAGAGGGCTCACAAATCCCGGAAGTAGGAGGACCATCCATCTCAGGGGGTTATGTGGACCGTTGATCTGACTCCCTGTCGGGGTTTCGAGGATCGAGAGTTGGAAATTTCAAAGAATATTGACATCAAGAATCCCAAAATCGCGATGTGTGAAATCCCGACTGAACCTGAACCATCAGATCAAGATGTGATCTAGACTGTTTACCCGACTCACGTCAGCAGACCACATCAGCTAGGAACACGTGGCACAACTAGGTAATGACAAGTGTCAGACTGATTCAACATTTCAAGCACATGTAAGTCACGAATCAGAGTGACACGTGTCAATCCACGTGTGACGTCAGTAGATGGACACCACGTCAGAGTTTCGAGGATTACGTTTTGGAAATGTCAAAGAAAAATTGCAACAGGAATCCCTATTTCTCGATATACAAAATCGCGACTCAAATCGCAGTCGTTGAATCAAGATCAAATCTGGACCGTTGATTCCAGTCAATGGAGAGGCATTGGGGATCGAGAGTTAGACATGTCAAAGAAAATTGACATCAGGAATCCCGATATCACGATAGGTGAAATCACGATATAATCTGAACCATCAGATCAAGTGTTGATTGGAGGGCTACTGATGCATGACATAGTGAAACTACCAGAAACCATTGATGGCATCTGCTAGAGAATTCAAATAAACCCTTGTGTGATCGCCAGAGGAGATGAAGAGTATCCAAGCTTCATCCAAGTGAAGGAAGACTATTTTTAGAAGGGATTGACGGATGGATGAGCGTGGAAGCCTGTAACTAAAACATAGAAGGTGAGCTCGACTGTCACAGAGAAGACGAAGAGTCCCAACAGCCATAGAAGTTGAAGAGTTACGATGATGATCATGCAGAGCACTCAAGAGGTGGAGGAGATTGGTGCAGTATGAGCATGCATAGGAATGGAAAATATTGCATGCACAAGATGCACAGAAGCTATATATACATGGTACAGAGAAGAGATGAGGAGATTGTTGGTGTTGGTGGTTGTTGTGGTTGTTGTTGGTGAAGGTGATTCATGTGTGAAGAAGGAGGAGAGTGCAACAGTTGAATAGAACAGAAGAGGAACTGTGCAGTGAATGGACATGGATCATAGAACATAAAAAGCGGAATAACAGACAGCGCAAGTGATGTGTGCAGAAAGGCAATGAGGCAGACAGAGAAACAAAATGAAGCAGAACAGTGATAAGTCTGGTAAGCCATTGTTGAACATCATATCACTGTAATAAGTTTCAGTAGCAAAGATTTATATTTCAGGGTGGTTGGGAAGAGCTAGGGAGGACTGGTGCCCTCAAAGGTTCAAGTGGGTGCTTGAACACAGGGAGTTGGTGCTTCCTTCTAGTTGGTGCTAGAGAAACCAGGGAGTTGGGTCTTCCTTCTAGTTGGTGCTAGAGAAACCAGGGAGTTGGTGCTTCCTTCTAGTTGGTGCTAGAGAAACCAGGGAGTTGGTGCTTCCTTCTAGTGGGTTCTAGAGAAAACAGAGAGTTGGTGCTCTCAGAAAGTAGCAGCTTGCAAAATAGAGGTTGTAGCCTCATTATGAGTTGGTTCTCATATGTATGATAATGTAAAGAATGTAACTATTACTTATCATATAAAGAAAAAGAGTTTTTTACCCTGTATGGGTTTCCTCGGGAAATATCTGTCTCTGTGTTTCTCATATATGTGTGAATGATGCTGAATGTGCCATTGTTTATTTCCCTCCATTAATGTGATCATCATTCAGTGTTTCTGCAAAGAGTTTAAATGAAGCATAATTGTTTAAGCACGGTAACAACTGATTCAACCCCCCCCCCCTCTCAGTTGTCCAACGGGCCCATGGGGTTTTCCCTATGTTTAGGCCTTATTGTGAGGGTTTGTAAAAGTATAAATAAAGGATAATTCATTGTAAAAGTAGTAGTTCGAGTAGTCTTTGGAGCTAAGTGAAAGTGGCCCGAGTGGGTTTATGCAAGGGAATGCATGTGTGTTAAGGCTTTGTGCCTTGACCTAGTTTTGGAAGGAGGATTTGGTGCTCAGTGCGCAGATCTCCTATCATGTGTAAAGCTTGATTATGTGGCTTAGTGCACAGGAGTGAAGGAATGTAAGATTCATATGAACAATAAAGAGGTAAAGCGGTTGGTGGACGTAGCCCCACACTGGGATGAACCACATACATATGGTGTCTTATGGTTTTCTTTGTGCAATGTTATCTCTCTTATGTTTTGATTAGTGCTTAGATTAGAATGTGTAATGAATATTTATGTTTTGCTTAATTGCATTTTCTTATGTTAGAATGCTAGATCTGATTTAGATTGCTAAGTGTTAATTGTTTAAGGTTCATAATATTTTGTTACTACTATGCAATATCTATCTTAGATTGTGTTATCTATGTCCATAAGGTTAATGAACTAATGTATGTCACTTCCTAAGCATTAACAGAATACCCTGCGAAGTGTTATTATCATAGATCTATGTCCTAGCTTGGTTACAGACACCTACGTCTTGTAACCTCCCTTGCTTCTACCTCGATTGAGACCTCATCTGCTTCACAGGTGTTGTCGAAAGGGCTTGTAGTTGGGATTTTGTTGGTGCATTGTTATGTGTTGAACCCTGGGTATGCCCTATGCCAACAAATGCTTTCATTGCCAGGGCTTGAAACTGTGATTGTTGGGAACTAAAGTAAAGAAAAGAGAAATTTTGTGTGTAGATCTGTTACTGAAGTGCACAGTACTCTACTTTACTTGTGAAGTTTTATGGTAAGAAAGAAATATGAACTAAAGAAAAGAGGTAAATATTTGTGCTTTGACAAGAGAAAGATAAGTGGAAATTTTTGTTTTAAAAGCATGAACTTAAGTATGTTTAATAGATTATGTCCTAGTCTAAAGGCTAGGGCGCATTTGAAAGAAATAGTTGATTTGAGTAAACCTAATGGAAACGAATAAAGATATGTTATTCCTATGCATAGAAAGAGTTTTTGGACTAATAAGTGGATGAGGGAACCTCGAATTATTTTTTGCAGATTGTAGGTCCAACACTATGATCCTAGTGCACAGTACAGAAAAGGTTGGGGAAAATTTAAAAGAAAAAGAGGATTAACTTTATGTTATAACTATAGAAGGTTGGGACATCTTGCTAAGGAATTCCCTGGCGTAGGTCCTATTTGTCTCTATTGTAATATTGTTGGTCATGAGGTTGAGGATTGTCCAAGGATGATTGCTAAAGTCGAAAGGATGAACATAAGACAAGAAAAATATGAAGAAAGTCAAGAGACTAAGGGCATGTTAGGAATTCATAAAGAGAACAGGTCAGAGAAAGTACAGACTACATTATTATAGTTGAAAGAAACGATGGATGTTCACAAAGATGTCAGTTTACCAGAGATCTTGAAAGTAAAACAATGCATAAGTGCAAGAATATAATACTTCAACATAGACTGTGTCTTGAATGAAGAAACACAAGTGAATATTATGACAGAAGACACTTGGGAAATTTTGGGAAAGCCTACTTTGGTACATTCATTAGGAAGGATAGGATTGTTTAAGGGTAAGATGATAACTTTATGTGTAATATTTACTAATGTACCTATTATTGTTCATGGAACATCGACTGAAGAAGAATTTGAAGTCATTAAGTTTATTGGGGAAAACACCCCTTTCCTACTTTTATTAGGTAAGCCTTGGATTGAGAAGGATCATATCAGAAGGAAAGAAAAGGAAGAAGCTACAAAAAAGAAAAAGCAAGAACTAAGGGATTTTGTACCTAAGAAAATATATCGACTAATAGAAGAACGAGAGGATAAGTCGAAGCAACAGAACAAAGTAACAACGCGGGAGGGACAAAAGGAAAGAGAATTAGTTGTTAAGGTTGAAAGAATGCAACAAGACTTGAAGAACCTATCTATGAAAGAAACACGTATATCCACCCAAGAAGTATTAAGAAAAGGGGTATTAACTTTAGACCCTTTGAGGGAACCTCAACAGTGCAAAACTATTGCGTTAGGAGAAGATACGAATAAGAATGGAAAGAAGATTCCAGAAACAATTAGAGAGACTCAGATCACAGGGAAGAAGGCAAGGAAGCTAAATAAAAAGAAAGACAAGTTGGAAAAGTTGCAAGAAGCTACAAAAACTAGATGGAAGACTTCATAGACTGGAATCTCACAGGAGGCAGGTTTGCAAGACTTGAACCTCACTGGAACAACAAGACCATGCAGAATGGGACTTCACCCTGGCGAAGCTAGATGACCGTTTGAGGTGCCTCAACCGTTAGAATGATGCTCTAGAATGATTAGAAAATGAATTTATGGGTTGATGGATTGCTTTTGTGTTGGGTATGTGTTATATTCTTTGCACGAGTAGTCACATATTTGTCTACCTCATAAAATGCGTCACATATGTTTCTACCTAGAAAAAGGTGTCACATATTTTTAGGTAGTTTTTCGACACATGGTTTCTTTGCCAATGGTTTTCTATTTCCAGTTAAGGAATTAAGGTTGTTGACTAATACAGGTCATTGGGTTACAGTTTTGAATGCCGATGGCTCCTATATGTATATTTTATTGCAAACAATGTATCATTATGAATGAATATAGAATATGCTGGTTTTCCCGGTTTGGGTTTCCAGGGGAAAAATATCAGTGTAATGTTTTTATATTCCATTGTATATTTTCTGTCCTTTTACTGAAAATATGTTTGCAGTAAATATTGTACAAGGTTAAAATATACATTTTGGATGTTGAGACCACACCATAATGGATAGATTTACATTGATGGAATCATTTCCTGGGCGTTGCAAGAATCTGTTACAATGCCCTGCTTATTTAACTCGTCGACCGCTGTGCCGGGACCACTTTTTTCCACCCATGATTAAATGAGCTAGGAAGAGAATTGTCCGTGTGTCGAGCTGTGCTATCTAAAACTAGACCCCACCTATCCTTTTGTCTACCCTGCCTGTCTGTATATCTACCCCACATGTTTGTTTAAAATCTAGAACTGTCGAGAGAACCTAGTGAATTAGAGAAGTTTGTCGAGGAATTCCTTAAGAATCTAATGCTCGACAGACCGATATCTAAAGGTGTCTAGGCATCATCGAATAGGGGACTACAGGCTTCCCCTTTGATTGGATGTCGTTCTGGCGGCGTCAACCCCATGACTGAGAAATGAAGTAATCACCATGGTGATCTGGTTAATGCAAAGCAGATCCCGTCGATCCTACTAGAGTATATCCCACCTTTGGCTGGTGTTGTTAACCACGACAACATTCCTCGAGATTATGAGTACATCGTGTTCACCGTGTACATTCCAAAAGGAATACACATAGTCGGGAGTCAATTAGGAAAGATCCCACTACTGAAGAACAACGAATTCAATTTAGGAGACAGGAAGAACTACGCTATGTTATCACCCCACCACTACTTGAAAAAGTCAATTGGAAAGAAGTATTGCCTCATCTCGCAGCCATGGATTAAGGGGCTGGCATAGTCCACTGTGTTGAATGTAATGAAGATCCCCCATTTTGGACACCACGAGGAGGTTAACAATTGCGTTAAACTCCTCCTGTCGTTCTATCATGGAGGATACTTGTGGCTCGATAGAAGGATTATTGTGGATCTGACGTTGATCCACTGAATCATCGACTTAAGCATGAAGGGACCTGAACCTCAACAATTTTATCCAGGGAAGGCCTTAGATTGTTCCTTGGCATAACGCATCAGGGAAGCTTACGGAGAAGTTGAAAAAGGAAAGCGAGGTTACAAGGTATCCTCTATATAATATGGTGTAGTGAAACTCACTTGCTAACTCATAGCTGGAAAGCTCATAAGGAAGAACCGACCCACATAGGTCATCGGGTTCATGGTGGATCTCATAGGAAAATGTGTGGAGGGAATGCAGATGACCTAGGTGAACTACCTCGTTAATGAACTAGATAAATATTGTCGCAAAGCCTAGGACTTGGGATATGAATTCCACTACAACTAGCTGATCATTTTAATCGCATTTGTCGCTTGGAAAATGCTTGAAGGAGCCACCTTCCCAGAAATCGAACCCTTAGAGCCGTTGGTTTCAACCTTGTTATACAACAACAACATGACGAAGCAGTGGTAGTCCAACACCGTGTTTCATGCATACTATCAACAATTAAATGTTTCCATTGAATCATTTCCATGCATTACACTATGAACCCTGCACTAGTACCAACCAATAGCAAAGTTTTGCACAGATTCACATTTCATATACATCACTATGCATCGAGATGAGAACTAGGAAGAGTTACATTCGTACTATAAGATAATAGATGAAGACATGGAGTATATTATAAAGGAATGGCTGGAGGAGTTTCTTGTACCTATCGCTGATGCAGAACTCTCCGACACTGACACCATAGGAAGCCCCATAGTCACCCAAGTTGAGCATGTCAGACAGTCCAGTGGGATGAAGAAGAATAAAAAGTAGGATAAAGTATAGGATATAGAGAGCGATGAGAAGGACAATTCTTTTAAAGATAATGATTCTGGCTCACTCGCTCGGAGGAGGAGAAGACGAAGTTGAAGGACAAGGAGGAGGAAATGAAGGAGAAGGAGGAGGTGAAGATACCACCCCTCCACTTGAGGATCCCCTTGTTGGGATAGTAACACCGCAAAAGAGGAATATTTCTCCAAAGAAACCTTCAACAATGAATAAGGCGCGTGCTAATAAGCCCCAGCTAGAGGCCACACTCACGGAAGACGATATCAGTCTGATTCGCAGAGCTATGGAGGACGCTTCTGAGGACATCTTGCATAGATATGGAGAGAAGTAGGAGAAGATATATGGAAGGATCGAAAAGGAATTGAAGGAAGTACAACAAGTTTTTCATTTGGTATGCACAGTACCTATTGTGCCTTCCTTGACAAAGATTACAGACTTGGGGGATGAACTAGCCCAATTGAGAATACTAACAGATGCAACAGAAGCTCGGTTACAGAAAGTCTAGGAAGAGAGGAAGAAGGCTACAAAATCCTTGAATTAAGATAAATACGAAGTCGTAGAAAAATTACGAGTAGCATGGTACAGTGTAGATGCCTATGAAATAGAGAGAGAAGAGTTTCATGCGATTCTTTAGGAAGAAAAGAGAGCTTGCGAAGCCCAACTACAGAAGGAAAAAGAGCAGATGCTCGCAGAGCGGGCCATAGTCAAATAAGCAGTTAGTAAAGCATGTCACTCTATACCAAGGTTGGTATGGGAAGAGAAGGAAATGGTCGAATCTCAAATAGTGAAGCTCGCTGAGACCCTCTAATAGCCTCAGGCTAGAATAATAGAATTGGAGGCCCAAGCAATACCGAGCACCCCATAGGAGGTGTGTGACCAGAGGGAGGATACCTCTAAGAACACAGTAGTAAGGATAATATCCCTCACCTTGGAATGCAAACATCTGAGTGATAGAAGCACACATACATATGAACGCCTCCCCGGGGATACATAGCTAAGAAAGTTGGAAGCACAGTTACAGGAGGCACAACAAAAATCATTTTCCATGCAGGCACATATGAAGCTTCTCACGGTAGTTGAAAGAATGAAGAGTTCCCAGGAGCAGCGTGCAGTACAAAAATAGATCATTGTCCTCCAGGGAAAGGTAATGGAAGTCACACAGAAGTTGTTGTAATGATCCCAAGCCAAATTCTTTCTTGGAATCACTAACTACTACTAAGTTATTGAGTTATTAAGTGCATACAAGATTCATCAACACATGGAGATCACAATATATTCAAGATGTAGAAGCACAAGCAAATATCTGACCTTTTTATTATGAGCAATGTAAGATCAATACAATAGATGGTCGATATGGCATAAACCTCAGATGGCCGTACAAGCAATAGATATGAGCTGCTACAAAATGTTCCCGCTAATACAAAATAATGCCTCCAAGGGCTGAATAAGAAATGAAGATCAATACAAGCAGATCTGAATGCCAAACTCTCCAGCTGAAGAATGTCACGCTCCAATAGAAGGCTGAAACCCTCAATAACTCAGCCCTGCTGCCA
>JZKD02S2426426.1:127467-151851 GCA_000966675.3 Picea glauca
AACTTTTAACTTCTTGACTTTCCCCCCCCTTCAGTGTGAGACTATGACCTAGTGGGGGTGCCCAGGCCACTGAGTCTCCTCATTACCTCTCTAAGAGGTGGGGGACATTACATTTGTAACTTGTGTAGGATGAATCCTACAAGGTGTTCGAAGAGATTGATGGACAAGGCTCACAATTGGACCAAGTAGTTGCATCAGTAGAACAATGCCTAGAAGGGCCTGTTACATAGTAGACAATCCAAGAGCTTGTTGAAAAGGAGACTTAGGAGAAGAAACAAGTTGAGGAAGCTCGAGTTAAGCTCGATTCCTTTGAAGGAACATTATCTAGGCTTGAGTGACTCAGGACAAGTCACAGGTGAGTGTTGGGGGCTTGTTGGCGCTCGAACAAGTTTTGAGGAAACCTTGGTCAGAGTTGACCCACTTTTGGACTTTGACACATTGGTCGAGGAAGGAGCACCCAGGAGGAGCTGAGATCACAGATCACACCAATTTTTCAGGATATGTGGACCCAGTAAGGGGTCCTCTAGTTTTTTTTTAATTGGTTTATGGGATGTCGGACCATGGGGTTTTCCCCATTTTTAGGCCTTATTATAAGGGTTGTTAAAAGTATAAATAAAGGAGAATGCATTGTAAAAGTAGTAGCTCAATTAGTCTTTGGATATAAGTGCAAGTGGTCTGAGTGGCTTTGTGCAAGGGATTGCATGTGTGTTAAGGCTTTGTGCTTGATAGAGAGTTGGCTCTATGCCTTGACTTAGTTTTGGAAGGAGGATCTCATGCTTAGTGCACATATCTTTTTTCCTGTGTGAATCTCGACTCTGTGGCTTAGTGCACAAGAGTGAAGGAATGTAAGATTCAGAGGAATAATAAAGAGGTGAAGCAGTTAGTGGACATAGCCTCACACTGGGATGAACCACGTACATCTGGTGTCTTATGGTTTTCTTTGTGCAATGTTATCCTTGTTATGTTTTTCTTAGTTCTTAGATTAGAATGTGTAATGAATATCTATGTTTTGCTTAATTGCATTTGTTTATGTTAGAATGCTAGATCTAATTTAGAGTGCTAAGTGATAAGTGTTTAAGGTGCCTAATCTTTTGTTATTACTATGCAAGATCTATCTTATATTATGTTCTACGATGTCCATAAGGTTAATGAACTAATGTATGTTAATTCCTAAGTGTTAACAAAATACCCTGAAATTGTTATTATCAAGGATCTGTGTCCCAGCTTGGTTACAGATACCTGCGTCCTATAACCCCCCCTGCTTCTACCTTGGGTGAGACATCGCCTTCTTCACAGGTGTTTCCGAAAGGGTCGATAGTCAAGTTTTTTTGGTGTGTTGTTAAGCATTGAACCCTGGGCCTACCCCTGTGCCAACAAAGTGATATTGAACATCAATATTATTTGTATTTGAATAATAAGTTGGGTTCTTTGCTATAAATATTGCACTCTGATTGTCACAATCTAATATTATTTCTTTTTTTACCAACCCAAAACCAAACACAATCTATGTAACCATATTTATTCCTTTCTTGCATGAGTGTCTTCCATGTAATCAACTTCTGTAGTTGAGAGTTCCACTAGAACCTATATTTTGCTCGTCCAACAAATTGCTCCTCCAAATAGGTTAAACACATGCCCACTTGCATATATTTTGTTATCCATATCTCCATCCCAGTCTGCATCAACAAAACCATGTCTATCCATCACTCTATCAAATATTAGTCTTCCTTGATAACACAATACATAACTAGTAGTGCTATGAAAATACCTAAAAAACTGTTTATTGTTGTCCAATGCTTCTTCCTTGGTTTTGACATATACCTATTCAAAACTCCCACTGCATGTGAAATGTCTAGTATAGTAAATATGATTTCATACATAAAACTACCAACCACACTAGCGTACAAAACATGGGACATGTACTCTTCCTCTTCATGTGTCTTGGGACACTTCTCTGTAGATAACTCTAAACCTACATGAATATGAACCTTGATTGGTTTACACCCTTGCATATTAAACCTATGCAATATTGTCTCGACATGTTTTCTCTAATTCAACCATAGTTTATTGTTTGCATGATCTCTTTTAATGTCCATTCCCATAATGAAGTTAGCAGTGTCGAGATCCTTCATGTCAAATTTGAAGGATAGTTTTGATTTCACCTCCTTGATAAAATCCATGTTATTTCCTAATAGCAACATGTCATCGACATACTGTTGGATGCTTCGGATGACCCAGGTTATGATCTCAATAGGTTTCCAAAAATCCCTCAAACTACCGACCCTCCTGGTAAACTAGAAGGCAATGTTGAACACAGAGTGCACAACGCAGTCTCACCCAAGACAAATTTATGGGGGATTGCAATACTCAGGTGTTTGCATTCAAGGAAGGGATTGGGATTGTATTCTAATCCTTTTCCTCATGCATCCACATTATTGTTCATTCATCTAAATCTAGTGTTCATTCATTCATCTAACTATGCATGCATGTTGTCATAATCAACTTAACCATTCATATGTAACTAATAAATAACATAACAGTAAGACAATCATTGATGACACATAACATAGTAGATTCACCATGGTTCACCCCCCCGGGGCTACATCCACAAACATCTATCTCTTCTACTCTTTTATTCATTCTTCTACAAAATCTGTGCTTCCCACATTACATTCTTCAGGATTAAAATAAATAATGAGGTAAGTACCCCCCTATGAGGTGGACTAGACCACATTGTTGACACCCACAAGTGCAACGTAATACCCCTGCTTGAAAATGGGTTGCAATGCCTTATTATTTATATACATATACTTAATAATATACTAGATATGTGGGACCCCCTTGTTTAAATCATGGTGAAAAATAAACTCTTTTTTGAATTGCACTCATGACGACTTTACGAAACATTTTACAATTTGAGAAGAAAACATGAATTCAAACAAATTTTTACATGCAATCAATGATTATAAGGGTTGGAAATTTAAAATTCAAAAGAAAGTGACAATCACTTTGGTTATGATTGTTATACATATATGATTAAAATTTGAACTTCAACTCAACTCACATTGGTTATAACATATTTCATTCATGGTATATTGTGTTCATGGTAATAGGTTATGTTTGGTGGACCATAGCCATGGTTTATGCAATTTTTTGAGTTCAATTTGATCCTTGCAAGTTGGAATTTGTTAGAAATGAATATGAAACATGTTATATTATGGTGCTGGTGTAAAACTATGGTATAGGAGGGTTTTCGTTTCAATTATGCAAAGTGGAAGTGACATGTTGGATTTGAATATAGGTGATTAATGTGTTTAATGGAGTTTTGAATGTATTCCACCTTAGCTATGGTTGATGGAAATTAATGAGAAGGTGGAGAATCGACGCACATTTATTGCACGTCGTTCTTACCCCACCTCGAGCTCACCACCCTCACTTTGTTGTGAATTTTGGTTGCTCTGGTTAGTTTACCTCCATTTCGCTCAGTGGTTGCGAGAAGAGTGGTGGTCTTTGTTTCTTTTAGATGCATTCCTCATAGGTATGGTGGCTCTCACCCTTCCATTCATCATTATAACCTCTCTCTGGATAGAATATCTGTGTTGGCTCTTAAAATTCGTATGCAGAGTGTTTTTTTTCTGAAAGATATGGTGGTTGAATGTATACTATGTCTCTACAAATGAATTTGGTTGTCGTTTCGAATGTTGCAAGTTGGAATTTGTTTAATTCTCCTTCATGTTGAAGTTATTCGATTATGGTTGCACCCAAGGTGAACGACTGGTTTTTGTTGCTCTTTGATTTTGATAAAATTATGGAAATTTTATTTTGTTATCACCCATGCCCCATGATAGAATCCTAGAGGGTTTTATGATGAACAAAAGGGATAGTCAGTTCTAGGTTCTTTTAATGTGGTTATTCTTACCTCCTTCTCTATTCATGAGAGGGTTGTGGCCCTGTCAAGTTTCCATTCCACGGATTGAATGTATGGAACGCTGGGTTTTTACCTTGCCGCCACCTTGGAAGAGACTATGTCAAACCTTGTTGTAAAATTGTGGGAGGTTTTGGTTTCATGTCACAAACCCCACTTGTAGAATTCTCTCACCCACCTGGTTGTTTAGACATTGTTTTCTCTCTTCATGATTGTGTAAACTTGAACTTGGGTTTTGAATTGGCTATGTGTTGACCCGACAATAGAGAGATTTGTTTCTTGCATTGAAACTTGGTTCATTAGTTGACTACCTGTGGGAGTTTTTGGTTGTTTTGAAGGCTGTATAGTGAATACAAGAAAACAACACCAAGGTTTCGAACCCAACCTGTCACATAGAAAATACTGAAAGTAGATACCAAACTCGTATGTTGAATATTTGTTGGCCTATGTTACACTCCATTGCATGCTTGATGTGGTCTATTTTAATTAATGGAATGCCTCGGTTGATAGTCCATCATACAAAAAGAACTCTACAAATAAAATAAATAAATTGTACAGTGGGAATAAATTGGTTATAGTTGTTTTGGCTTGGTAATGATTGGAGTTAGTTGATTTTTAATAAAAATAAAAAGAGACTAGCTAATAGAATAATGGGTCTCAAACTGTTATCGGACTAATTGGTAGGTGCAGACACTAACAGATCTCCCTAGATCCACCTAGATCTAGAACAAAATAGGACAGGACATGACTCTTTCCCTAAGTTATGATCATTAAATTAGCTAGTAGGGAGGAACAAGTAACATACCTTTGTATCGCTTCCTAGGGTCTCTGTTGCTCCCGCTTCACTCCGGTGCTGTCGTGAGATCAAGACCAAGACAACACAAACCAACCAAAGTGAAGATAGAAAAATATATTCAATCGTCAACTTATGTGTATGATCAAGGAATTACACAATAAAGTAAGAATGACTTTATGGGAAAAGGACATGCCACTATATCATATTAATCAAAAGTAGAAGATACAACCTGATCGCCTTGATGTTGCAAGCTTCCTTTCAGTGGCTCTTGGCTCCAACACACACACACTTGCTCGATCCTTGTATGAAGAAGATCCAATTCCTCTTGATAGACTTGCTATAGTCTCCATGCTCCTATTCAAGCTAGGTCCTTCACACAATTCTTTCACCAATTCTCCAATGAATCTTGCTTAACCTTTTCCATGAGAATTCCATCAATATACAAGAGAGGATGAGATGGTTACTTGGATAAGAATGATCCCAGAATATCAGGGAAACTAGTAAAAGGATAACCATTTGAATGCCAACCCATTCTTCTAGAAGATTCCCTTCTAGAACCATCGAGACTTCATCTTTTTCCAAGCTTTAGAACAAGTTCGCACCCTAGCTATGTAGCACAGTGCGAGAAGTTTGCACCCTAGCTAAAGGAAGCCTGCGAGAATGGGTCATTCTTGCACCCTAGGATATTAGCAACCTGTGAACTCTCTTCAAAAATATGTTTTCTGGGAAGAGATGAATGTCACTTTTCTCAGGAGAAAGTTCTTATGAAGAGCCTGAGTACACCATCATCAATACACCATCAAGATTGACCAAAATCATGGGTAACACAAACATAGTCCATTGTGAAACAATTGAAATTGGTTGATGTGAATGATTAAGTTTGATGCCATGTTCTTCTTCTTGGCCTCCTCATGTCTACTCTAAGTGCTCTGTATATGATCATTGATAGTTGGAATCATGGACATTCTGTATATAAATTGTGTTGTTGTTTGATCAAACATGATGAAGAAAGGATAGAAAATACAATGGTTGAGTTTGACATTCCTGGAGTTTTGTTTTGGGTTTGATATGAAAGTTGGTGTATCTTTAACTTTGAGATTGCCTATAGTTGAAATTTTGTTTTTGGGCAATTAAGGCTATGCCGTTAAAAAAATAAAATGTTATTTTATTTAATGGAACAATGTCCATCTCATTTCTCATTCATTATACCACTTTTCACTTCTTACAAGCCCATTGTCTTCCTAGATTCATTTTAATTCCATGTTCAATTATTTTGAATGGCATTTCAAAAGAAATAATAAAAAGGAAAAGGAATTGATTGGCATTTGAAATTTGTAAATGGAAGTATTGTTTTGATATGGAAGTTGCATCTGTGTTTTGTTGAATAGTATCCGCTGGTGGTTCCTATCCATGCTACCACTTTTCATTCATTATCAACCCCTCATCTTCCCAATAATCCTATCATTCAATGTTCAATAGAAATTAATTATTAATTTGAGTAGTATGATGAATGGATTGATTGCATGTGCTTCTGTTGAGAATGATAGAACCAAACTTTGATTTTATTTAGGTAGGGTTGATACATGGACTGCCAAGAGTTTTCATAACTAATTGGAACATTTCTTCAGGATGAATTTCTTTAGTAGAGGCAGTAAGGGTAGAGAAAATAAAGGCAGATGGAATCGGCAGAGGGGTCATAGAATACCTCGGTTTTCCATACATTTAGATGTTGATCCAAAAAAATTAAACCATCTTTTACAACCTGGGTTCTTCAACCTAGTTGGAAATGGAATCCTCCAGCCCCAACCTGAAAGAAATCCCTTCTAATAACATAAAAATTTCTTTGGTGTCTGAGTCTCTCCTCATGTGTCGATGCGACCAAAACCGCCCGCTAATGATGGTTGGCAAGATATTTTACACCATCCTATTGTTCACCACCATGGTTGGCCCACTGCATCCTTGCGATTACCCCTTCTGCCACAGCCAAAAAATCAAATTTCCCAAGATGATCATGTTGTCTCGCCAGTGCAGTCATCTCATGCTAGTAACAGGTTGAAAACCGATATTCCCGAGCCTGTGAAGGATAAAGGAAAAGGAGTAGCCACTCCCTCAAGGTCATCCAAAGATTCTTCCAAATCTATTTCATGTCACTACTACATATGAAAAAAATTTCCATGGTTTTTCGTTGCTATTTCCACACATATCTGTCACACTTTCCATGAAGGAAAACAATATTTTTCGTGGAACTTTTTACGTCACTATATCCACGCACTAAAATTATTCATGGAAACAAGAACGAAATCAGGCCTCCATGTGTCATCATCCTAAATATTTTATGTTAAATTTTTTTGTTCACATCGTCGTAATTGTGACAAATTATCATCAATAGACCGAAGAACATACGTCGGAAATATGGAATCCCATAGCCGATATTTAACTTCTTACCATGAATGTTCGTCACTATAGAGACGCAAGTTCGTCACAAGGAGTTACATATTCGTGGAAATAAGAAGAGATGTACACCTTCTTGCGACAAACATGCACCGCTATAGAGATGATGGTGCATGGAAATAGCGACGAAGTTCCATGGAATAGTAGAAAACCCACCAATAGCTTGTGACACAGATGTCATACTTGCGACGAGCATATGTCGCTATAGCGACAACTTCTGTAGGTTTAAAAAAAAAAAAACTTGATAGTTTTCTAGTCTTTGAAAACAATGATATTCTACAGAAGCCTTACAATGATATGCTATAGAAGTCCCCATGTTCATGATACACATAATCCTTAGTACTGTATCTAATGAAGAATATGATTTATTGTCAATTCATGCACAAATTTGATGTCTAGAACCAATCCCTTATCCTACTTCAAGGACAGAGCCTTTCAATGAGGTATGACGTGTAATGGACCTAATTAACACAAGCACAAAGGGGTTGAGGATGAGTATCATTTTAATTATATACATATGCACAGAAAGAGAAACCATAAAATCATAAGGAAATTCATGATTCCAAATGATGTTGATGTTGAGGGAATCTTTTCTTCATGTGTGAATCCATGCCAAGGATTCTGCTTGCTATTCCATCTATGGAAATTCAAAATTCTATCATTTTGATTAACATTACAATATTTCTCTTTACTTGTCTGTGTAGCTGTGATAGTTGGTGCGTTAATTTCTTGGCCACTTGGTTCCTATCATAGTTCATTCTCCTGAGCTACATGCTCTTCCATTTAAAGAAGATAATATATAATTATAAGTCAGGAAATAAATATCTACAATCACAGTAAGTATTTCTAATTCTGAAGCATACATACTGGAATGGGTACTCTACTCCCCACTATCATTGGACAGGTGCTCCCTAGTATGAAGTGGTGTCTGTTGAATACCGCTAGATTCATTGTTGCGGTTTCATTGTTGCTTGAAAACAAACATAAATACTTAATTAAGGGTGATATAATAAAATATGAATAGACTTTACAAGCATAGTACTACAGTTTCCTTATTCATTTTATTTACCTGCATTTGCGTGGCTGGGGAGTTTGGAGTCTGCCCCAAGCTTCTATGATATTTAATCACACTTTTAAAACCATACTTGAAACCAAGCTTTAGGTCCTCCTCGATGGCAGTAGTTTGGAACATATTTAAATGCAATGCATAACACCATTAAAATTACCAATAACAAAAACATATATTTGTTCGCTACTGTTAAATAAATATTGACCACAGTTAATTGTTTAATTCTTATGATTCAGGATTTTAGTTTTCCATAGATACCCTGGCCTAGTTTATGCTTCCCATGCTTTTCCACTCTAGCCTTGGTTGCTTTGGAGGTGTCAAGTAGCCTATATATGGATTTTTTGAAAAACGTTAGATATCATAATTGTTACTTAAAACAAGAAAGAAAAACATAAATGAGCATATTTCACTAAGAATATGACATGTGTTGTACCTTTCTTTACCAAGTTGTGGATGTCTTCGTTGTTTTTTAAACCAGTTCTCCTTTTCATCCTCTATTAGGGCCTTCCACTCTTTCTCTGAAACCATGGGAGGGTGCTCATGCTTGAGGTCTAATTGCAATTTCTTCCTATATTGGGCCCTGGTATATTTTAAATTATCTCCGACTAACTTTGTAACCACTTTCTTGTTGAACGTATTGCCGAACAAGTTTACCATGTGGCCTATCAATTCATCTTTCTTTTCACTATCTTGGGTATTCCACCGTGTGCGAATGGTGGGGCCAAACAAATCCAATGCTTTGTCGTTCAATTTTCTATAGAAAACATTGTTTCCTGCAGAAAYGTGTTATCCATTAATTTATAATAATCTCAACAAATGTCCATTTCAATTTCATGATAAAAATGAATCAATTAATTAACAAATACCTGAAATCTTCTAAATCTTGATCAGAACACATGCGTCATCCACCAGAAAGGAAATATAGTGATCTAGTACTTTTAATTTGTGTTGCTCCATGAATAACTTCCTCTCCATCTACAGTACGTTCATCTCCAGAGTCATGTGGAGTCCTAGGCTTCGGCTCATCATGCTTCAGTGTGTCATGTTGGTCAACATCATTGCCCTCATCAATGGATTCGAGGGGAACCTCAAGAGTGTCAAAAATCCTCATTTGTACTTTTCTTTGTCAACTTTTTTGTTGCATTGGACCATCACTGCTACCTATAGCAGTTGCAGGCTCAGCAGGTTCCCGGGACATGGGGTTTAAAAAATCCTACAAACGAAAAAATTTACTTTATCAGATCATATAGAAAATATAAAACAAAAAAACAAATATGAAATTATCATAGCTGATAAATATATGTGAAGATGCCACTTACCCAAAAAAAAATTATTAGATTTTGTAGCTCTGTAATTCTTGCCCTGTCCGCCTTTGTCAAGGGTATTTTGTGAAACAAAGCTAGATATTCTATGTTTTCCTTCTTCAAGGCCTTCATGAAAGTTTCTATTGGGTCAGTGGAATAAAATATTCTGTCCTCAAGCTCCTCATCATCTAAATAGAGTGTACTAACTAAAAACATCAAACAATAAATGAAATTAAAATAATTTTAACATAAAAAAAAATTAGATATTGTAAGCAAATTTAGTTATTATTAAGAACTACCAATTACCTGATGTTGTTGTGTGGTCGGTGACTTCCCACGGTCACCTTAATATGATCTACTACGAGTGGGTGAATTCCCATAGTGACCATGCCACAATACATTAATGAATAAAATTAATGAGATGAACTTTAACATTTGAGAAATTTAGTTATTGTAGTCATATGTTGTTACTATATTTAGCATTTACATGCTCAGACACATTAAGTGCCTTTCCACAGTCACCCTGGACAGATGTAGCGTGTGATTTTCCATGATCACCCTGGATAGATGTTGACACAATAAATCAATCAACAAAAGTTATGAAATTCACCTGTAACATTAAAAAAATGATATATTGCAGTAATATTAGAAAATAAATAATGAAATTTCAGAAATTTAGTTATTGTAGTCATAAGTTGTTACTATATTTAACATTTACCTGCTAAGGCACAACAGGTGCCTTTCCACAATCACCCTGGACAAATGTAGCGTGTGATTTTCCATGATCACCTTGGACAGATGTTGACACAATAAATCAATCAACAAAAGTTATGAAATTCACCTGTAACATTAAAAAATTGAAATATTGCAGTAATATCATAAAATAAATAATGAAATTTCAGAAATTTAGTTATTGTAGTGATGATTTGTTACTATATTTAACATTTACCTACTGAGGCATAATGAGTACCTTTCCATGGTTACCCTGGACAGATGTAGCGTGTGATTTTCAATGGTCACCCTAGACAGATGTTGACACAATAAATCAATCAACAAAAGTTATGAAATTCACCTATAACATTAAAAAATGAAATATTGCAATAATATTAGAAAATAAATAATGAAATTTCAGAAATTTAGATGTTGTAGTCATAAGTTGTTACTATATTTAACATTTACCTGTTGAGGAACAACGAGTGCCTTTCCATGATCACCCTGAACAAATGTAGCATGTGACTTTCCATGGTCACCCTAGACAGATGTTGACACAATAAATTAATCAACAAAAGTTATGAAAGTAATTGTAATATTAAAAAAACGAAATATTGCAGTAATATCATAAAATAAATAATGAAAAATGAAATATTGCAGTAATATCATAAAATAAATAATGAAAAATGAAATATTGCAGTAATATCATAAAATAAATAATGAAAAATGAAATATATGCAGTAAAACATTGAAATATTGTAGCTATAAATTATAAAAATGATTGATCAAAGGTTGAGTTGAATGGTATGTAAGATATTTACCCCCATAGATGCACCCCTCCATCTATTCGATTTAAGTTGTAATCGATCAACAACTCTTCACCTGGAACTATTGTTTTTGTTGCACATACAAATATACGATTTCCTTCACATCCCTCAAATATGCAATTCAGTTTCTTAGTTGTTTCCACTGGTCGTGTACTATTTATAAAGCCCGCAATGTTTCCATAATCTTTTGGCCTTCCATCAATATACATAGTCGCCCCTATATTTTGATTGTTATCTACTAGTTGTATATAATTTGCAGCAACTTTGTATCTCCGCATACTTCACGTATATCGGAACAACATTAACCAGTGATTGTATTTTTATAATGGTTTGACATACTCCATCAATTCAGTTATAGTTCCATATTTGAACTTTATTCCAACCATGGAAAATAAACTGAATCCATGTAAGGACGAAGGAGCAATGTGATACATCCTCCCACTGATGAAGAAATCTGTGTCCACTTCAAGTAACTCCATAGGTACCCATCATTGCACTAGATGTCTATACCTCAAGGGAAACTCAATTTCACCTATGCTCTCAGCATCATAATTACATGGCCCTCTATTGGCAATAAAAAATTGCATGCATGTACAAAATATTTTCCTTACCTTTTCAGATCTAGTTAATCTAGAACCAATAAATCTAGTACAACAAATCTCACTTTCAACCTCCCTGAATATATCTTGATCATCACTTGAGGAAGATATATCCGATAGATACCTATTTGGTGGTACCTATTTTTGGCCCTCGACCAAGTTTTGAGAGAAAATTGGTTGTGTTTGACCATTTTTGGGATTTCGACAGGCTGGTCGAAGATGGAGCACCCAGGCAAAGTGGAGATCACGGGACATTATTTGTTTTGTGGTATTTTTGGTCTTTTAGGGTTTATGTAACGAGTATGGGATGTCGGCCCATGGGATTACCCATGTTTAGGCCTTGTTTTAATGTATAAATAAGGATCTAGGTGATGTAAGAAGTACTAGAATCAGCTTAGTGCAAGATGTGATTGGCTTAGTGAACGACTAGATTATGTCGAGACTTGCAGAGCTAAGCGCAAGTGATTCTAAGAGGTTTTGTGCACAGACTGTGTAAGGATTTGTGCACTGACCTAATTCGAGGAAGGAGGATTTGGCGAGGTGCGCGTAGATCTCCTGTCCTTCGTAGAGTTGGCTTTGTGGCTTTGTGCACAAGAGCAGAGGAATGTAAGAATCTTGAAGATTAATAAAGAAGATAATAATTTGGTGGACGTAGCCCCACATTGGGGTGAACCACGTATATCCTATGTTGATGTGCTTTATCCAATCTTGTTTATGTTATTTATGTATTTTTCATAGTGCACTGATCTTGATGTATGATAGATAGATCTATGGATTCTTAGTGCTTATGTATGATGAATGCTAGGTCTGAGTTGATGTGATGTGCTAAATGATTGGATGTGCTTAATCTTGATTATTACTGTGTTGATATGTAATAAGGGTTTAACCTGTGATGTGAATAAGGTTTAAGAACTAATGCATGTTATTGGGTAAGTGCTTTATCAAGTATTGTAATCACATATCTGTGTCCCATCTAGGTTGTAGACACCTGAGTCCTGTAACCCCCCCCGCCTCTACCTCGGGTGATACTTCATCTGCTTCGTAGGTGTTGTCAAAAGGGCCAGTAGTTAGGGTTTTGTTGGTGCATTGTTGAAGCGTTGAACCCTGGTTATGCCTCTGTGCCAACAAATAGTTTCATTGTCGGGACCTAGAACTGTGATTGTTTGGAATTGAATAAAAGAGAAAGCTCTGTGCATAGATATGTTGTTGTAGTGTGCAATATTCTACTTGACTTGTGAATCTTTGTGCTAAGAAGGAAAGTCGATCTGAAGAAAAGAGGTAAGATCTTAAAGCTTTGTGCTCTGGTAAAGGTAAGATAAGTGGAAATGTTTGCTTCGAAAGTATGAATCTAGGTATATTTAATAGATTTTGTCCTAGTCTAAAAACTAGGGCACACATGGAAGAAAGAGTCGATCTGAATAAAGTTGATAGAGATAGTGAAAGATCTATTTTTTTTTGTTTGTTATTTTTTCCGTGACATGTGAGACTTACCTGTGGCTAAGAAACCGTGACTCAGGGGCATCTAAGCCGTCAAAATCACTTGGGGATCATACCTGGGCTGAGCCACACCAACCCTTAACATGGATGGAGTTTTTGTCCCCACAGGTTTTGAACCGATGACTTTAACATCACAGAGTGCCTTAAAAACACACTTTGTCACCCACTGTCCTACACCTCAGGGACGATAGTGAAAGATATGTTATTCCTATGCATAGAAATAATTTTTGGACTAACAAGTGGATGCAAGAACCTAGAAAGAACTTTTCTAGATTGCAGGTCCATCACTGTGATCCCAGTGCATAGTACAGGAAAGGTTGGGGATTGTTTAAAAGAAAGAGAGGATTGACATTATGTTATAACTGCAGAAGATCGGGACATCTTGCTAAGCAATTCCCTGGTATGGGTCCTATTTGTCTTTGTTGTAAATCTATTGGTCATGAGGTTGAGGATTTCCCTATAATGATTGACAAAGTTGAAAAAATGAACATGAGGCAAGAAAACTATTGTTATCACAGAAATTTCATCCGCAAATGGTTATAGGAATCCAACATCTTAAAAACACTCATTAGTTCACTCATGGACCAAAAATGCATATCCAAAAGGTCAAAAACTATACAATCAACAATAAAATCAGCATGTGCTAAAAATACACAATACGTGTGTGCACGTGTGACAGTCAGATAACGTCAGAAAAGTGCACATGCGCCCGATGCATGATTGTGAATGAAAAAAGTTGCACACACCTCAAAACGACACATTTATGATATTGGTCGGCCTTCCACCCACTTATGGTTTAGAATTTGACATCCAAATCTCAGTTGAATCCAACTGGGGTGCTGGTCAAAGACCTAAAGGGCCCCTTATTCACACTAAGAACTGGTTGCATAATACCTCAAAGCTATGCTATAAAAGAACTCCATGGGTGCACTATATTTTCAAGGAATTCATTTGTATTGTTATGCTGTTGATATTATCTTGGAGGATCCTCTGTCCTTATCAAGAGCATGCTAGCACCATTTCAATTAGTCATTCATATCACATCTAGATTGGATATGCTTTAGATTCTCTTCACCATTTCATTTTAGTTCCTTACTTGTAAGAAGAGCTCTATATTTAGGGGTCCAAGAGCCCTCCCTTGGAGGAAGAGGGGACCCAAAGTCTCCCTTTCTCTTTGGTGTTTTCTTTCCACTAATACAATCCTTTCCATTGGTGGCATGAGTCTTGTTTATTTCTTGTTCTAATGTCGTTATGCACTCTAGTTTAATTTCTTTTATCATTCTTAGTTTAATTATTTGCTAATCTTTTATGGTTTATACTTCTAACTCTTTCCTCTACTGTTGTCTTGCCTAGCTGACCCAACTAGGCTTGTAAGCACCCTTATTTTTCTCATTTAGGTGACAAAATAAGCGCAACAGATTGACGACTCCACTGGGGAAAGGTATCAATTTCCTACCCCATTTTGGTTATTTTAACTCTTATTTTTGTTTCTTTAACTTGCAAGGACCATAACTGGCCCAAGCCGACCTGCAAAAATTCAAGTTCAAAACTGAGCAGAGAGAATTTCATCCGAAATTTTCTTCACGATCATGTAACAAACAGTGCGAGCATGTTTTAACCCACAAGCGCATCTTCAGTGCACGTGCACCAAAACCACTATACTTATCGATTCTCTCTACGCACCTGCATGCATAACTCATATTAAGTTCATGCATTGGTGCTCACAACACCTCTGTCTACTCTACAACCCATGCATCTGTCCATAAAATCAAATATTGTAAGGGTTTTTGTGATATGTTGAAGGCCCATAGCCTTCTTAAAATTGATTCATTGTAGATTGTAACATGAACCACACTTAGATACCCTCTCCATATGAAGGGATTAGTCAAAACATAGGCACTTACGGGGGTAAAATCATTATTTTTCCTCTTTTTCTTTCATGTTGCCACATGGATGGCTTGCTTTGATTAAATTTTAAGTTGGAATCATTCTACATCACATATAAAACTTGCATTGGGACCATAAATTGGATATCAATCGTTGAGTATGCTCTTCTCTCACACCCCAAAAAGATCTTGATGATCAGAAAGAGATTGAGGGAAAATTTCATCTCCCTTAAAAACATAAAATCTTTAGGAGAGGACAAGACAACAACCCCCTAGGAACTCCTCTTAGTTTATTTTTCAAACACATCTTAAGATTGTAACGGGCCCATACATGCCCACATGATACAAAGATAAGATAGTGATTGAAGTTTACTTTCTTAGATTAAATCACTAGGGAAATTTAAAGGTTTTGTAATGGGCCCATACATGCCCACATATGCACAATCTAGGATAGCTTCAAAGATTTCTTAGATTAAATCACATTAGGGAGTTAAATGAATAGTAAGGACCCCCATGACCACATGCTAGTTTCCTAGGGACTTTTAAATTCTGCAAGGTTATACCAATGGCATTTAGTTAATTAGGTAATCAAGACTTGTAAGGACCAAGCGAAGTCCACATGCAGCAAGGTGACACCTAATTTATTAAAAAATATTGGCACACTTTCACTTGTTCACAAACAAAAGTCACTACTCACTCACATAGTTTTCATCTCGAAATGTGGAGGTTGAAGTAAGTTTCCTCCAAAGGGATTCTGAAACACCCCACCCTTTTCTTGATGAAACTATCCACTCCCACTCAATTTCAACGAGATTGGCTCACACCCCCAATCTCTCAAACAACCATATCTAAAAAATTTCTAAAAGCTCACTAAGTTTTCCTCCACAGGAGGTGCCAAAAGAATTTTTTTATTCTAGGTAGGATTTCGGGGATAGGAATCCAAATAACTCTTCGTTATCTAGTTCTCACATCTTCAAACAATAGAAGTTGTCAAATAGGGAACTTTGAATCCTCCAAGTCAAGTGTTCCTAACACCATAAGGAAGGGAGATACCTGTGAAGGGTCGAAGGTCGAGGTTCGGTTGTTCTGTGCATCCCCCCTTGAGGCACCCACCTCTTGGATGAGATCCAACCCGTGACCCATTTCTTAGGCCGAAAATCTAAATGCCACGCTTTGACTGAGGTACCTAGTAACCAAGTTTTAGGACATCTACCGAGGTGGAAATTGTGGGTTGCAATTTTACAATGATCAGATTTTGTGTGGCTAATGGGAAATATCGCTAGCTCTTTTGGGATATGCACCCTCTACCCCTCATTATAACTGATTACTTCATCCTTCACTAGTTCCTCTTCTGGTGGCTTTAGACCCCACTGTTGAGTGTTATTTGAAGGTCCAGTACTATTTGAGAGGAAGGACATTATGTCTTTTAGGACATGAGCATTTGTTTTCTTTGTTCTCCCATGCGGACAAAATCCACCTACCTACATGTATGTTTCTTTATTAATTGATTTATGTATGTTGTTCTTGTGATTACATATGATTGTGAGATATATTGTGAAGGTCCAAGTTATACAAAGTCTCTTGTTCATTAATTACTCTCATCACCATTTGCACACATCCACTTTGCTAGTCGGACATCATAGGGGACCCATAGAATCCTCGTCGTTCCATACACTTGCTAAATCTCCCTCCCATTCTAGGGGGAGTTCCTAGTCTTTCCAACTCATCAACCATACTTTCCCACACCCCTGTGAGTGATACTATCTTGGGATCATATTTTCTTAGCTCCACTTTTCTTGGGTCCACTTCCCAAAGTCAAACATCCCCACACTCTCCTTTACACGGAAGCGGGGGGAGGGGGGGCAAATTCTTCTCAAGGGGGAAGTACAAACCCACCTAGTCCCCCTCAAGGGTTGGGTAAGAAAAACACTCACACCATGGCCAGAAATAATCCTCAGCCACCACCTCAGATTCCATACTTGGCTTCCCTCAACATACCGGATCTGACTAAACTCACCAATGATCCTATATTGCACGACCCCACATGGCTTCCAATGCCTACCAAACTGCCTTCAAACATCTCCAAGTTTGAAGGAAAAGCGGGAGATGATCCCGCCAACCATATCATGACCTTTCACTTATGGTGCTCTTCAAACACCATCATGAACAATTCCGTCGGATTGAGGTTATTTCAATGTACACTCATTGGCCCATCAACTAAGTGGTATGTAGAAGAAAAATATGGGTCCCATGTGACCTTTGAATCCTTGGCCAACGCATTCTTGACCTTATTGCAACTACCAATTCATCATGAAAATGGAATCAAACTACTCTCTGAATTTAAACAAACCTCCACCATGCACATCGTTCACCACATTCATGAATGGCGTCGACGACGTAGTCTCTACAAAGATGAAGATACTCCACAACAATGTCTCAATTGGTTCCTCAAGTCACTTGTTTCCCTCCTTGCCAAAGATGTTGTCACCACCTTCCCCCAGTTTAAAGAAGAAGCCATTAGCAAGGCCCAATAGTTCGAACTCATTTACCCATAGTCAGGGTACTTGTTTATGGTCCTACCTGACGCCCTGAGACCCATGTCATTTGGCCAGGACAAATCTGGGATGTCTCATTTAGCGGATGGATTGATTGGTTCCACTACACACCACAACTCACATCCCCAACAACCATTGATGTATGGCACACCTCCATATCCACCAACATATGGCAGACCCCCTTATTATATTCCTCCCCCTTATCCACAACCATACTCCTTGACCTTTCCTCCACCCACCAACGGACCATCGCCAACACCCACAATACACCCCGCAACCCAACCTAGTTCTGGTACCCCCTCTACCTCTGCTTACACCCTAAAAACTAGTGAAAGTGTCATGCCTTCCTATACATCCTATAGATCATTACCATAGAATAATATGTACTTTCCATTCCCTTCCCCCCCCACCAACCCATTCCTTCCCCACACGGACAACCACATGATGGGGTTAATTTTGTTCAACCCTCTCCCATTCGGCAGAATCAAAATTTTGAGTAGTTGAATATAGCTAATCCATCCCATCAATCGAACAATACCAGAAATAAAGGAAAAAATTGAAACAATACTAATCTCAGACTAGGAGGAAACTAGAACCAACCCCAGTAGAACCAACCTGTAGGGGGAAACCAGAACCAAGGGAATCGGAACCCCCAAGGGGGAAATAAAACAAATGCCAAGGGAATAAGAACAACAATATTCAGACAAACTTCCCTTGTGCCCTTTGCAATGAGTATGGACATTATACTCACCATTTCCCCCAAATTGCAGACTTCTAACATATGAAAGAAGCTGGTAATGGATCATGTCCACCAACCCCGCATGCCCCCCAGCAGGCCCCACAACAATATGTGCAACACCCACCCCCGACCATGTTACAAAAACCCATACCGCATCAAGGGGTGATGAACACCCAACAAGAGATGTAACATGCCCCACCACAGGCATGACCATATCACAACCCGAGCATTTCTGCAGATCAAACTATCCTCCTGACTAGTGAGGAAGAAGTCCTTCTACAAACGCGCAGTCATCAATACAACACACCCTCCAACCCTACTCCCACTACCTCAGAGGCCACCCCAGTCATGACTAGCCCACCTTTGATGATTTTGTGCCCTAATACCGAAACACCTCTTCGCATCCCTTGCATCCCATTGCGCAGGAATGTCCACAACCCTCAAGCTAGGGCAGCCCACAATTATAGTCTGGTTGATGCCTTGGCACAATCCCCCACTGCCATGTCAATCTTAGAAGTTCTTCAAACCTATCCTAGTCAACAAAATTTGTTACTTTCCTCTCTGGGGGCAGTCGACCCTGCCGATACTCAGCTCATCACATTTGATCTTGACAGTGGAGAACCCTGTCTCCCCGATCTTGTCTCTTTTCAAATACCGGTTAAAATCCAAAATATCACAGTCCACCACTACATTATTGATGAAGGTTCACCCACATGCATCATGTCCAAAACCGTCTGGTAGAAACTTGGCTCTCTAGAGCTAATACCATCCGCCATTACTCTAGGGGCTTACGATGGACAACCCTCGTCTCCCAAGGGGCTCTTCCAAAATGTCCCCATCTAACTCGAGGGAAAAACTATTCTTATTGACATTGAGGTTATCGATGCCCCACTCGACTACAATATTTTATTTGGTCATAGCTACATGTATGCTATGAAGGAAGTTGCCTCTTCTATGTTTCGAACCATGATGTTTCCCCATAAAGGAAAGATCATTACCATCGATCATGTATCACATTATGAGCCTAACCCTTCATCCAACATCGACAACATCCTCCCTTTTGTCCACACTAATCCGGATGCATATCCACTCATCGCGATGGGCCCAAAATTTTTTAAAGACCCATCCTTGTTAGGGACATACCATGGAGCACCATCGCTCAGCCATCCCTCAGCACAAGTATGTGTCGTCTCCACTAATGGAATGGAAACTGAAGATACTCTCCCTCCCACTGAGGCCTCTTTCATCCCTGATGTCCCACTAGTCGCAGAACTCCTCCCTCAGGAATCTCCTAGAACTTGTTTAGCTCTACCCATTCCTAATCTTCCCCTCCCCTAGGGCCATATCCCAGTTTGGGAAATAGTTCCCCCAAGCCATTACCCAAATCCCTTTCTTTTACCCTGCACTGGGCATACAATATTTCCAAGTAGCCGCAATGCTCACCCTTCCTAATATGGTGCTGGAAATCTCAGTTTGGTATCTACATCCTCCTTAGATGGTCCCTCAACCATCCCTCCCTCCCCAAATAGAAGGAATCCCGATGCAGATTTCCATACTTAACCCCACCATCCCATCCACACTCCCACTCACTAGCACCCCTGCTACAACTAGGGGTAGACGGAAAAATATAGAGCCCACCACTCCACTTCCCCCATGTGTCCAACCTCCTTGTGTGCTATGCAAGAAAGACATACACCCCACCAACAAGTGCCCATCTCTCCCCAAGATACACAATCTCATTCAACTCCCTCGAGCATCACCACCGCTCATCGCTTCCTCCAGTACTATCGCTATCTCCTAGAACACAAGTAACAAAGGACTACAAATCAAATTCACATGTGCCATCTGTTCAGAATATAGCCATTACACACACCATTGTCTAGCATTACCTCAATTCTGACATACGCTAATAGCCATATGCTAGAGATTTCATTAAGAACCCACCCCAACACATGTCATCGACATCCATTATGTCATGACCTCAGTCAACGAACGTATGAGATGTCCTTTCTCTCTATGTAAATCACTTGATCATTTCAAATATCAATGTCCTATAATCATTGAATACAGGCGTCACCAACTTGCCCTTATTCAAAACCCTACACCCCCCCTTCCAGTAGGACCAGTGAGTACCCCTATCCCATCACTTGATGTGGTTCATATCTTCTCACCAGAACCTGAGGAACTCCCTACTTGCCCATGGTTCCTGGATGATTTATATGAGGATTTGCCCCTAAATCCCCCCAATTCTCCAATTCATTTCCCCATGGAAATTCTATGCCCAACTACCATTTTCAACCCAAAATATCTCAATATTTGGTTTATGTCGAGTGAACCATCGCAACCTCCTTGAGGTACCCCCTCTCCATCACCACTACCAAAAAACAACCCCACGGTGACCGTCACAAAAATTACTCCTCTCGATCCCCTATATTTCTGATAGTTTCACTGCGACGAAGACATCCTTGAGGAGTTAACTAAACCTGATTTCCCATGGGACGCGCTCCACCACAGAGCACTTTTTCCTTCATAGAAAGTTGTCATGCCTCCTAACCAAAACCCCATATACGCAATCGAAACCAAATATTTTCTCCCATCGGGGCATATATATTGGTTCAAAAACCCTATCCCTGCCCCCAATGCTTTTGAAGAAGGAAATATGGCCAATATTTCCCCCACTATCAAAATTGATATTTCCATCAATTTTGGGGTCTCAGAGGAAATCACCATTGGTGCCGCATGCTCTCTTGAAGAAATCACCGCCTACAAAGCTCTCTTCCAGGAATACTGGGACATTTTTGCCTGGTCATACACAAATATTCCTGGCCTTGATCCCTCTATTTTGGAACATCACATAAACACCTGGCCTAATATCACACATGTCCATAAAAAACAGTGTCTGCTACACCCATCCAAGGTTGTGGCCATCAAGGTCGAAATTGACAAATTACGTGTTGTAGGGTTCATATACCCCATCGCATATATGTCATGGGTCTCCAAACCCATCCCTGTCAACAAAAAATAGGGCACTATCCATGTCTGTATAGACTTTCACGATCTCCATCACACCTGTCCCAAGGACAACTTTCCAATGCCCTTTATCGACCAAATTATCGATGATTGCGCCGGTCATGAGGGTCTGTCTTTCATGGATGATTTCTCTGGCTACAACCAAATTGAAATCCACCCAGCCGATCAATACAAATGATCTAAAAATGAAGAAGACTTGTATTCTTAAAAATATTTGCAAGTTAAATTTATGTGTTAAAAGAAAATGGATCAACTTTGCAACATAACTTTAATAGGATTTACTCATTCAAGTTGCATATAAACAACAACATAATCAATGAACAGAAAACACATAACACAACAAATGATAAAGGAGTTCACCCCTCTCTTGGGCTACATCTCCTGGTTCAGCTTCCAATGGATCATTTGTATTATTTGATCAAAGTGCTAAAAAAATGTTCTTTACAATGCTCAAAATGCCAAATAGACTGCTCCAATGGCTTCAGAATGTCCAAAAACCCCTAGTTGGGCTTTTTTGGCACCTTGTTTGGCCAAAAAATGAAGTAGATGGGCTTCCTGGAAGTCTCCCCTTCAAGCTTGTTGTCTCTGCATCTACAAAACACACCTCCTCTAGCTCAACCTAGCCCACACGCAATTTAAAGCATAAAAACTTGGCACCGAGCGTAATCGCACAACTGGTCCAAACTATCAAACCGTTACGCGCCGGCCCTAACTACCAAGGCCCGTGGGCACATGGATGTCATATGACCGCACGCTATACAATAGGGCTTAAGTTTTAACAACCGTTTGATAACCATAATGCTAACCCACGTGCATATATATATTGGTCACATGGCATACCAAATTGCCCATATATTTAAATGGTTATAACATGGTTACGGTGGGTCTAACCATCGTGGCTCCGGTCGCATACAATACAACATATGACCACGGGTCGGGGCTTAGCCCTGGCCCGGTCCACGCCCCCACATACATTTAAACAAATTTAAATATAATGAAATGTATATACATAACAAGGAACATGTGTGGGCGCACCAGTTGGGCAACCTTTACCAAAGCTTTACCCTGCCTGAAGGTCACGGGGTCGACTCGTGCTGAGTGCAAAGGTTTTAACCAACCAACAGGTGACATGTGGTGGCCTTTGATTGGGCCACATGTCGCCATCCCATTCGCTGCCAACAAACACGTCACATGCCAACTGTCCAATAACTGTCTGCCATGTCAGCGTATGGCCTACCACATCATCCATACGGCCTACCACGTCATCGTCTGTATGGACTGTACGGACTGTACAGTCAACATCCCTTTTTTGCCTGTTTGCCATTTTGAATAGAACGTGATATCTCTTTCTCCCGATGTCCATTTGAACCCAAATGAGTTGTGTTGGGTTCGAAATAACAAGGCCTACACTCTCGTTTGTTTTGAAGCGATTCTGAGCACTTTGAATTTTTTAGCAAAATTTGGTCCCCTGATCACACCTCCCCATTGGAAAGCTTTTGGACCTCCAAAATACTATTTTTCAGTCTATTTTAAGATGAGGGTATAGTTCCCTCACTCTTCCAACCTCAATCCACTTGGCTTTGCTTGGATTTGTACCTTTAAGACCAACTCGAAGATACTCCACATTTCCTCGTTTTGAAGTTCACATTCTCCTGTCAAGAATGATGTCTTCATGGAGTTCTGTAAGATATTCTGGGGAAAAATCATCTATAGAAGGAATCTGAATATGATCTCCTTGATCATCAATCAACAGAGGCTCATACAATTTCAAATTGTCAATATTAACAACTGCAACATCCGCATATAAGGAGGTAAATCTAAATGAAAGGCATTGTTACCAATCTTGTCGATAATCTTGAAAGGGCCATATTGAATTGGCTTCAATTTTTTACCTTCTCCTTTAAGCCTCTCCTTACTGATGTAAAGCCAAACTTCTTCTCCAACTTGGAAACTATGATCAACACGATGCTTTTCATGTCTCGTCTTGTACTTGGCTTGACTCTTTTCCAACTTCTCTTGCACCATTTGATGTATCGACTAAATTTGTTCAATGAACTTTTTTTCCCTATCAATGTCATATTGACCATCGACAACAATTTCCTTCCCAAAGATAAAATCTAAAGGAGATTTGGGAAAATAGCCAAAACACGCTTCAAATGGAAACATTTGAGTTGAAGAGTGCTTATCTCGATTGTACGCATGCTGAATGTAATGTAAATTCTCATCCCAAAGTTTATGATGCTTACGGCAATAAGCACGAAGAAGATGCACCACTGTTCGATTTACTACTTCTATCTGACCATCTGTTTGCGGATGAAAATCTATGCTCTTTTTAAGTTTGGTGTCCATGAGTGCCTGTAAACTCATCCAAAAACTTCCAACAAATCGATAATCTCAATCAGAAATAATGGATTTAGGCAGTCCAAAATGCACCCAAACATTTTGAAATAAAATTTGTGTCATTTTTTCAGCTGTAACCTTCTTTGTACAAGGCATCAAAATACACATTTTGCTAAATCGATCAACCACAACATAAAGATAATCATGATTTCGTCTAGACATAGGTAAACCTCCTACAAAGTCCATGGAAATGCTTTCCCAAGGACGAGAAGGAACCGAAAGTGGAGTATACAAACCCAACTTTCGATTGCTAGGTTTACTTTTGGCACATAGCGAACATCCTCGAACATATCTTGAAACACTTTCATTCATTTTAGGCCAGTAGCAATATCTTTGCAAATTAGCCATTGTCTTGCCTACACCAAAATGACCAGCAATAAGAGAAGAATGTGCTTCTCTTATAATGTTGATTCTTCCCCCCTGTGGAATGCACAACTTACCAAGATGATACAAAAGATTATCATGCACATGGTAATCCAATTCCTCAACAAATAATGTTTCCATTTTTTCACACTTTGTACCAATGCATACAATTCCTTATCATAAGTAGGATAGTTAATCACGACACCATTAAAAGTCTCAGAATGAAAACAAA
>JZKD02S2426426.1:154654-196772 GCA_000966675.3 Picea glauca
AATGAACAAAAAACACATAACACAACAAATGATAAAGGAGTTCACCCCTCTCTTGGGCTATATCTCCTGGTCCAACTTCCAATGGATCATTTGTATTATTTTCTCAAAGTGCTAAAAAATGTTCTTTACAATGCTCAAAATGCCAAATAGACTGCTCCAATGGCTTCAGAACATCCAAAAACCCGTAGTTGGGCTTTTTCGGCACCTCGTTTGACCAAAAAATGAAGTAGATAGGCTTCCTGGAAGTCTCCCCTTCAAGATTATTGTCTCTGCATCTACAAAACACACCTCCTCTGGCTCAACCAAGCCCACACGCAATTTAAAGCGTAAAAACTTGGCACCGAGCGCAACCGCACAACCAGTCCAAACTATCGAACTGTTACGTGCCGGCCCTAACTACCAAGGCCCGTGGGCACATGGTTGTCATATGACCGCGCGCTATACAACAGGGCTTAAGTTTTAACAACCATTTGATAACTGTAATGCTAACCCACGTGCATATATATATTGGTCACATGGCATACAAAACCATGCATATTTAAACGGTTATAACATGGTTACGGTGGGTCTAACCACCGTGGATCCGATCGCATACAATACAACATATGACCACAGGTCGGGGGTTAGCCCCGGCCCGGTCCACGCCCCCACATACATTTAAACAAATTTAAATATAATGAAATGTATATACATAACAAGGAACATGTGTGGGCATGCTGGTTGGGTGGCCTTTCCTAAAGATTTACCCTTCCCGGAGGTCACGGGGTCGACTCCTGCTGAGTGCAAAGATTTTAACCAACCAACAGGTGACACGTGGTGACCTTTGATTAGGCCACGTGTCACCATCCCATTCGATGCCAACAAACACATCACATGCCAACTGTCCAATAACTATTTGCCACATCAAGGTATGGTCTGCCACGTCATCTGTATATCTTGCCATGTCATCATCCGTATGGACTGTACAGTCAACATCCCTTTTTTGCATGTTTGCCATTTTGAATAGAACGCGATATCTCTCACTCCTGACGTTCGTTTGAACCCAAACGAGTTACGTTGGGTTTGCAACATTGAGACCTACGCTCTCATTCGTTTTCAATCGATTTCGAGCACTTTGAATTTTTGAGCAAAATTTGATCCCCTGATCAACAAAACCGCATTCACTACCCCCTAGGGAAATTGTGCATATCGTGTCATGCCTTTCAGCCTCAATAATGTAGGAGCCACTTTCCAGCATGCCATGACATACATTTTTCATGATCTTCCTCAAATCATTCTTGCCTACTTGGACGATCTCACCTCTTGCTCCAAAAAATGCACTCAACATCTCAATGATTTACGAATCATCTTCAAATGGTGTTGTCAGTACAACATCCACTTGAATCCCCTCAAGTGTGCATTCTTCATCAATGTTGGATGCCTCCTTGGGTTTATTGTTTCCCAATGTGGCATTACAGTTGACCCCCTCAAGGTCTAATCCGTCATGGAAATTCCCCCACCACATAATTTACGCCCTCTCCAACACCCTGTTAATTAGTCCACCCGACTATAACCATGACTAAATCCTCTATATCTTGGCCTTCACCATCTCAATAGCAGGAGTTCTCATCCAACTAGGGGACGATGATCATGAGCATGTAATTTACTACATTAGTAAAAATATTTCAGGGACACCCTTGAAATACAATCACGAAGAGAAATTGGACCTTGCACTTGTCCTCGCAGTCCAGAAATTGCGTCATTACATCTTGCTTCAAACTACCAAAGACATAGCAGATTCCAACCCCATGCAATACTTGCTCAGTCATCAGAAAATTAATGGTAAATTTTCCCGATGGATCGTCATCCTTCAGGAGTATGACCCCGAATTTTCAACACCCAAGAGAAAGAAATCCCTTGTCCTCACTGAATTCATCATGACATTTCCCTCCAATACCACCCATACCCCCGTCAATAAAAAATTCCACGACGAAAATCTCTTTTACATCCCCTCAGATGACCCTTGGTACGATGATCTTCTCTTCTACCTATGAACATAGAAATTTGGAAACCACCTCTCCCGAGATGATCGTCGACGTATTCATCACCAGGATCCCCAATACCTACTTATTGGTGATATCTTATATCGGCGAGGGGTCGACACTGTACTCCATCGATGTTTGACTATCGACGAAGTTGATCGAGTCTTGAACGACTACCACAGTGGTGCTTGTAGGGGCCACCTCTCAGGGATATCCACCACCCAGAAAATCATTCGCGCTGGTTACTTTTGGACTACATTGTTTCACAATTGCATCCACGCTGTGAAACGATGTGACAAATGTCAACTTTATTCCAACAAAGAACAAGCACTACCTTCTCTTCTACACCTGGTCATTACTACTCACCCCTTTTTCAAATGGGGCATGGACTTCATGACTTGCAACCATCCATCCATCAATGGACACAAATACATCATCGTTGCAGTCAATTACTTCACCAAGTGGGTTGAAGCCATGCCTACATTTAACAACACCGCTGACACCGCAAAATGATTCTTCTTTAACCACGTCATCTCCCTCTTTGGAGTCCCACTACAGCTAGTCTCCAATCACGGAAAACACTTCGAGAATGATATTTTTTTTGAACTCTCCTCTCGGTTAGGCTTCTCCCACGAGTTTTCCTCCCCATACTACCCTCAGTCCAATGGAAAAGTAGAGGCGGTCAACAAGGTCCTCAAAACCATGTTGCAACACACGGTTAACAAACATAAGACCAATTGGCATCATATGTTATTTTCCATGCTATGGGCTTATCACACGGTAGTTAAAACTGCCACTGGGTTCATGCCATTTCATCTTGTCCATGGGGTTGAGGCCACTCTCCCCATCAAATGTGAAATTCCCACCTTATGCACTGTTGTTGAGCTATTACCCGACACTGCTCAAATGGAGCAGCATTTTCTGAACTTAGAGTCATTGGATGAAGACCATTGGTCTTCATTACAGAACAATGAGGCAGCCAAAAAATGGTCTAAGGCCACCTTTGATTTCCATGTCAACCTTCTCTCATTCAACGAAGGCGACCTCGTCCTTGCTTACAATATTTCTCACGATACCTTTGGCCATGGCAAGTTTGATTCATTATTGCATGAACCTTACATCATCCAACATTGCCTCACTAAATGTGCCTACATCCTGGCCTCCCCCAATGGTCACCCTCTCAAAGAACCTGTCAACAAGTTGTACTTAAAGAAATTTTACGCTTAAAGCGTAGCCATACTACACTAGGCTTGTTCTTTCTGTACACTTTTTTTAGAGTTTTTAGTCTTGTTCTCCATGCCTTACGTCTAATTTACCATTTTTGTTATTGACAGATGCCTCCCCCACCGACCTACCACATCGGTTACACCGATGAAGCTAGTTGTTGGACACATAATCTTGCTTCGACCACATGGGATCTTTATTCCCCCTCACAAATGCTACTCCATTGTAGAGGCATATGTTTGGGGTCAACAACCAATAACCAAGCAGAATATACAGTAGTCATTGGCCTCTTTACTAAGGCCAGTCATCGCCATGTTCACCACCTTAGCGTTTTATTATATTGCCAACTGGCTGTCCTCCAACTCAACAATGTGTATTGTGTCCGTGATCCATGCCTCTTCCACAAATACCTACAAGTTAGACTCTTATCTCGACATTTTGATTCCATCACATTTACACACATTCCAAGAAAATTTAATCAAATAATAGATAATATGGATAGCCTAGTGTTAGATTGGCATTTATCACATCAAGACACCAGTATGCATACATAAATAATCACTAGTCTATCAGCAACATATAGATTAGACACCATCAAAAAGCACTAACAAACATCAACACAAGTGAACACCACAAAGATCCAAAAAATGTATATCCATACATATATATATACCGGTCAATGTGTCATTAGTGTTTACAAAAAATAGTACATCAGATACAATATTCAAAGGTAGGTAAACCACCTTACCCCTATAGATACAAAATGGTGCTACACCACCATATACAAAATGGGCTCACCAAACTATATAGATACAAAAAATACATAAATATAGAGATACTCATGGCACCTCTAGAGCTCCACCACCTAGCCCTCTCTCTAGAGGAGGGGCCCCACCAGCTAGGGGTCCCTCAGGTCCTAGAGGCAGTCACCCAGTCATTGTCGCCCCTACTACATTCGCTCTTCGAACCACGGTCTGCCACACTATTGGAACACCCACACAATGCTCTAGGACCCCCTCGTCTAGGATCTGTGACCACATGCCCTCAGGCACTCCCTGTAGTACAGCCTCCAAGCAGTGATGAACATCCTCGAACTCTCCCCCAGTCTCTTTCAGAGGAGCATGCGATGGCCCTGAACTGGGTTCATCGAACCGGTGTTGCTTGGCTTCTCTCTCAACATCAGTGGGCCTCGCCTCAACATCATCCCGCCATTGTCACTCTCCTGCCCATGAATCTTCCCGTAGAGGCCTCACCATTCCCTGATGAGTTGGTCCTCTAACCAACTCCACCTCATGCCTACGAGGTCCCACATCTGCACATACAAAAAACAAGTGACAGCATCAGCATCCACCCATACATAAAAATATACATGCTATACTATCTAAAGATCAAAACCATCAAACATCACATCATACCTCTGCGGTTGAACACCTCTCCTAGGGGAAACACCATCTTCGGATCATCCTAGAAGCCCACCCCATAATATGGATACTGTAGTATGATCTATAGCATTTGATGCCACACCTGTGCAACCTTGGCCATGAAATAGTGGCCACCCTCCCCACCGCCGTGACGAACCAATATCGTCACCCATCGCTTCAGTCATAGCTCTTGCACACTAGGTGTGCCCAACAACACTTTAGGGTGAAACATCGACACCCTCTCCATAAACCATTCCACCAAGATATACCCAAAGGAAAACTCCCTCGAGTCAGCAACACGACACCTATCAAGCTGCCCTACCATCTTGGCATGGAGCATCAAGCCCCAGGCAAAATGCTCGCCTGTCAGTTCCCTCTCCATGATCCTCAGTTGAACTCCACTGATCCACTAAGTCGCAAGAGACCCATAGAATCTCATGATCATCGCTGCCACACAACAATGCACAAAGGCATCCATCGCCCCAATACTCACCACAGATCCCAACACAAATTTCTCCCCCGAACAATATCTTCGGGCTAAGACAACCAACTGACCATCCTCGAGTACTACGGGCTCTGCCGGTAGTGGGGTTCCCCGAAAAGGGAGACCAGATAAAAAATATACATCCTCCATCATAGTAAAGGCTAGTTGCTCACCCCACACCATAAAGAAATGTAGTTCAAGGCTCCACATCCTAATCAGAAACTACAACAGATACTCCTGTGCTCGCACTAGCGAACACTCAAAAAACTTCAGCAGGCCACATGCTACCAAAGCATCTCGGACTGTCGGCTCCTCATCCCTCACTGCCTCCCTTAGGCGTGACTAGTCCCTCTCTCTCTAGTGAACTGACATCATCCAAATGATCACCTGCACCCACATATACAACACTTGATTATCTATCATAACCCACAAAAACATCAAAATCTCCAAAAAAGATAAGTTTTTACACCCCCAAGTTTTGCCTCAAAGGCGCAGCTATTCTTCCCCACAAGCACGCAAACATGAGTGCATGTTCATCCCCCAGTCATGCACTCATGCACGACTATTTTCCATACAAAGGTGCATGCATGAGCCTCTGTCACACATACAGGCATGCATCATCGCGTGACTGTTCACTACACAACTGTGCACACATGCACAATTGTCAAGAATACAGACGTGCATGCCATGCACGCCTATTTTCCCCATTAGGGTGCCCTCGTGCATGGATTTCCACATTACATGCGAGCACCTATGCACGCAAATTTCTCAATTGCCCATGCACTTGGGGGCCAACACCCACAAAACCCCTTGTATGGCCCTCCGTACAGGCCCTACCCAAAAAACATAAACCCTAATTCTATGCAGGAGGATCCGAAAACTAACCTGAAGTTCACTAATCCTGAATCGGCTGCCTCGATCTCCCATAATCTCCAAATCTCCTCTACAATCGCTCGTCCACTCAATACGATAACAGGTACAAATGAGGTGTCTTTGTGGGCCCTACAACTATATATGGTCCATTTGGCCAGTCTTCTAGACTCAATTCTGGGAGCCCCGGGTGCCTGTTTTTCAATCTGTCTTCAACAATAGGATCAAGAACCCGTTACCTACATAATTCCATTCCCCAGGCTATTTTCCATCCTCAGCCCCAGGGGGACATTTTTCTCATCTAACACTCAGGTATGCATGCTTACATTCACATATTATTGAATAAACTGTTATATGATCTTTCTTTTCAGATATTGTTCACGTCGGGTATTCGGTTTATATGTGTGTAGTTACTTTATCATCATATGTCAGCAATATACCATCAGGTATATCATCAACAATGGCATGTAGTCATTCCCTCTGAATCTCAAATTGCATCTTCGAGTGACACCCACTGATCTTTTCCTCTAGGATCCCCACGTCCAAATTTGCAGTACTATCACCTCCACTGCATTTCAATACTATCACTCGGTAGCACCCTCCCCCACATGAGTTGTCCCATTCATACTCCCCCTTAGCACTTTGACACTCATGTTATTTTCACCCTTTTAGAGATGGGAGTCCTAATAGTCTTACGCATCATCGAGAACCAGCCACATACTCCTTCTCCTCATTATGCTAGCCTACCCAATGGACTCCCAGGTTACTTCATCATGGATCTATTTTAATTAAATCCCCACAGTCTCATTCACCATCCATTTTCATCCACCATCAGTTTTCCCATCTACAGATTGTTCTCCATACATTTCCCTCAATACAGAAACCCACCTATGGGGTCGTCACCCTCCACTTGTTTCCCAACCAACTTGCACCCTCATCGGCCAAGCCAAATTACATTGGGGCACTCATTTCTATATATGCACAGTCATCCCAACTCATTCTTCATTCTTTCATTAATTGTACAAAACCTTTTTCATCGCATTTACATAGCTGTCTGTTGTCGCCTGTAGCGACCTTTGTTTTTATTTTATTTTATTTTTTATTTTTTTTCGGCAAAGAAACCCTTGTCGGCCTTGGTTGGGGTATTTTTCACTTCCTTTAATCAATGAAATTATCCATAAGCCTCGATTATCTTACATTCCCTACACCTTTTTTATCTCTATGTTTGTCCATTTTGTCGTGCCTCTGGCACACCTCACCCTCGTCTAGTCATCCCCCTTATGCTAGATTTAGTTTTACGGCTGCTGCCATGTTGCGTATCTCCCCAACCAAAGGAAGTCTTGAGTCTCACCGCCTCTTGACTTCGTCCATGTACCTCATCATTTCCTTCTCTCATCCAATGGGTTTCGAGAAGCCCTTTTCTTTTTGGAGTCGCGTCTCCCTTTCTGTCGACATCAACACGGTTTCCAAAAAGGAGACAATATCTTGACTCTCGTTACCTTTACAATGAGGAGTCTCGAACGTCACAGGGAAAAACACCATTGTTATCTGTTGTTGTTGACCCCCTTAACATTCGAATTCAATACTATCTCATGTTACAATGGGTCTTACTTTGTGACTATTGCAGTTGTTTTATCTTAGCCGAAGACCTCTGAAATTTAATAAACTATCAATGTCTTCATATTATCGACACTTCCCACAGGTGTCCTTACCATTTTCAGAGCTTGTTCACCATCATAATTGTCCTCTATTATTATCAAACCTCCTTGGAGGACCCAACAGTGATCTAAGTCCAAAACAACTTCAGTTACTGTATTACCTATTTTTTGAGTTACATGACACGAGCGTGGGGCATGCCCACCTCGTTTGTACATAGTTTTATTTTTTCCACACCCTGGGAAAGTCTTGGGTCCTACAGGTTCCCGTCTCCTTCCAATGGGTTTCTCTTGACACTCCCCACAATGCTCTTTCTTACACAGGTACTCTCAGTAGAAGAAACATTGATTTTATTCAATTATAGGTATGCTCCTAACCTCACACATCAGGGGGCATCTGTTATCATTGGAATTTCATCCGCAAATGGTTACAAGAATCCATCATCTTCAAAACACTCATTAGTTCACTCATGGACCAAAAATTCATCTCCAAAAGGTCCAAAACTATACAACCAGTAATAAAATCAGCATACGCTAAAAAAATACAAGGCATGCGCACACGTGCGACAGTCAGATAACGTCGAAAAAACACACATGCACCCGATGTGTGACTGTGGACGCAAAAATCCGCGCACACCTCAAAAAAATGCATTTATGATATTGGTCAGCCTTCCACCCACTTCTAGTTCAGCTTCCAAGTCGATTTGACATCCAAATCTCGGCTCAATCTGACTGGGGGGCTGATCAAAGACCTAAATGTGCCCTAAAGGGCCCCTTATTCACACTAAGAACTAGTTGCATAATACCTCAAATCTATGCTATAAAAGAAAGACATGGGTGCACTATATTTTCAAGGAATTCATTTGTATTGTTATGCTATTGATATTCTCTTGGAGGATCCTCTGTCCTTATCAAGAGAATGCTAGCACCATTTCAGTTAGCCATTCATATCACCTCTAGATTGGATGTGCTTTGGATTCTCTTCACCATTTCATTTTAGTTCCTTACTTGTAAGAAGAGCTCAATATTTGGGGGTCCAAGAGCCCTCCCTTACAGGAAGAGGGGACCCAAAGTCTCTCTTTCTCTTTGGTGTTTTCTTTCCACTAATACAATCCTTTCCATTGGTAGCCCGAGTCTTGTTTATTTCTTGTTCTAAAGTCCTTATGCACTCTAGTTTAATTTCTTTTATCATTCTTAGTTTAATTATTTGCTTATCTTTTATGCTTTGTACCTCTAATTGTTTCCTCTACTGCTATCTTGCCTAGCTGACCCAACTGGGCTTGTAAGCACCCTTATTTTTCTCATTTAGGTGACAAAACAGGTGCAAGATCTATGAAGAAGGTCAAGAAACTAAGGATATGTTAAAGAAACAGGAAGAATCAGAGACTATGTTATTACAACTGAAAGAAACACTGAATGATCACACAGACATCAGTTTACCAGAGATATTAAAAGAAAATTAGTGCATAGAAATGAGAATATGAGACTTAGACATAGACTGTTTCTTGGATGAGGAAACACATGTAATTATTATTCCAAAAATCACTTGGGAAATTTTGGGAAAGCCTGCTATGGTTCCTTCATTGGGAAGGATAGTATTGTTTAAAGGAAAGATGATAACCCTATGTGGAAGAGTTAATAATTTACATATGATAGCTCATGAAACATCAACCAAATTTTTTTTTGAAGTCATTAAGCTTGTTGAGAACCATGCTCCTTTTGCAATTTTGTTGGGAAAAACTTGGATTGAGAAGGACCAGATCATAAAAAAAGAAGAGGAGGAAGCTAAAGAACAGAAAAAAGAGAGAATTAAGGGACTTCATAGCTAGAAAAATAGAATGACTAATACAAGAACAAGAGGACAAATCGAAGAAATGGAAGACAAGAGAGTTAGTTGTTGAAGTTGAAAGAACACAAGAAGTTTTAAAGAACATGTCCATGCAGGAAAGAAGTGCATCCACCCCAAAAATAATAAAAGAAGAGGTATTACACTTGAATCCTTTGAAAGACCCTCAGTAGTGAGAAATCACTTCACTAAGAGAAGATAAGAATACCAATGGAAAAAGGAATCTAGAGACTCAGATCACGGGAAAGAAGTCAAGAAATCTCAGTAAGAAGAAAGCAAAGTTAGAAAAACTATAGGAAGTTCCAGAGAAGACTTCGCAGAAGGTAGGCTTGTAGAACTTGAACCTCGCTGGAATAGCAAAACAACGAAGAATGGTACTTCACCACGACAAAGATATATGACCATTGGAGGCATCTTGACCGTTAGAATGAAGCTCCATAATGGCTAGAAACACAATTATTTCTAAAAATATCTCTATTGGACCATTGAGACCGTGCCATAACGGATGGAATCATATTGATTGAGGCATTCCTACCCATTGGATGAATCCATTACGATGTTTCTTATTTAACCCATCGGACGTTGTGCCAGGACCACTTTTTTCAAAATGAGATATTCGAGCTAACAAAGAACTGATTGAATACCGCGTTGTGTTGTCTAGACCTCGCCATACATCTGATTTCCTCGTCTGTTTGTTCGCCTACCTGAGTTATTTGATCACGAGTGTGCATGTTAGGAGAACGTAGCATAGTAGAGAAGTCTGTGGAAGATATTTTGATATGCATCATGGCTAAGAAAGTCATGTCTGCAGGAATAAAGGCATCTTCAACTGGGGGATTGCAAGCATCCCCCTCGACTGCCCATCAGTCTATCTAACCCGCTACTGAGAAAATAAGCAAGCACCGCGACGATCTTGTGAACATGAAGCAGATCCCGTCGGTCTTGCTGGACTACATACCACCTTTGGCTAGCACAGTGAACTGCAACAATGTCCCATGTGATTTTGAATACATGTTTATCACTGCGTACCTCCCAAAGGGGATACCCACATTCAGACCTCAGTTGGGACTCATCCCAGCTCTCAAGATCAGTGATTTCAACCTTGGAGACTGGAAGAACTATGAAATGCTCGCACTGCATAGGTACCTAAAAAATATGACTGGGAAGAAGCCCAAGATAGTTCCCCAGCTATAGATTAAGGAGATCGTGAGGTCGACGATATTGAACGTGATGAAGATCACCCACTTCGACCAACATAAGGAGGTTATCGCTTGCATTAAAATCCTCCTGTCAAGCTACCACGGAGGGTATTTGTGGCTAGATAGGTGCATCATCGTGGATCTGGTGCTGATCCACCTCATCACTGGATTGAGCATGCAAGGATCAGACCCTCAACAGTTCTACCCAGGGAAGACATCAGATCGCTCCTTGGCCCAGCATATAAAGAAATCCTATGGAAATGTAGAGAAGGGAAAATGAGGCTACAAGGTAGCCTCCATCTAGGATGGCACAGTACGCCTAGCTTGTCAGCTGATTTCTAGAAAGATCATTAGAAAGAACCATTTGACACAGGTCACAGGGTTCGTTGTCGAGCTCACAGGGAAGTGTGTCGAAGGAATGCAGATGAACTGGGCGAGCTACCTCGTCAACGAGTTGGTAAGGACTGTCGTGAAGCATAGGACCAAGGGTACAAATTTCACTTCAGTTGGTTGTTGATTTTAATTGCATTTATTGCTTGGCAAATGCTGGAAGGAGAAGCTTTCCCAGAAGTTGAGCCATCAAAACCATTGGCCACGAGGTTCGCCACCTTATGGTATACGAACGATATGGAGAAGCAGTGGCAATCAAATTTTGTCTTCCATACCTACTACATCGAGCTGACACATGCATGCAGGCCATTAGCGAAGTTCCACACAGATTGACACTTCATCTACATCACCACGTGTAAGGATGAAAGTAAGGAGGAGCTGCAATCTTATTATAAAATGATTGACAAAGATATGGAAGAGATCACTAAGGAATGGCTAGCATAATTCCTTTTACCGGTCGAAGATGTAGAAATCTTTGACCCCGACATCATCAGAAGTCCTTTGGTCACCCAGACTGAGTATGATGGATAGAGTAGCACAAAGAAGAAGAATAAAAATGAGGAAGTGCAGGACATAGAAAGTGATGAGAAGGACAACGCATCAAAGGAAACTGTGCCTGATTCACCCACAATAGGAGGAGGAGATGAAGTGAACCAAGAGGAAGGAAGATAATAAGGAGACAAGCAAGATAAAGGTGTAGTAACACCACTGAAGGATCCCCTCACTACAATAGAAGCATCGCAGAAGTGGAAGGTTTCCCCGGAGAAACCTTCGGCAAGAAAGAAGGCTCGCGCCAACAAGCCTCAATCGAAGAATGTGCTCCCAGTGGATGATGTTGATCTCATCATCACAGCCATAGAGGATGCTTCAAAAGACATCTTCCAAAGACATGGAGAAAAGAAAGAGTCAATATATGAAAGAACATAAAAGGAGCTCAAAGACATTCAACAAGCTATCTATTCGAACCGCACAGTCCCTACTGCTCCTTTGTCATCGAAAAGTGTAGAATTGGGGGATGAGGCCACTCAATTACGCAGGCTAGCAGATGCAACCAAGGCTTAATTCCATTGAGTCCAATAAGAAAAGAAGCAAGCCATAGAGGCCTTAAAGAAATAAAAGGAGGAGGTCCTGGAGAAACTTCAAGTTGCGCAGAAAGAGAAAAATGAAATTCAGGAAAAGTTTGAGCAGAACAATGCAAAGATACAGGAAGAAAAAGACCAACTACTCACAGAGAAGCTTGTGATCAAGGAAGCAGTAACTAGATCACTTCACTTTGTGTTGGGCTTGGCGCAGGAGGAAGAAGAGTCAGCCAATATACAAGTGGTGAAGCTCGTCGAGGCCATTCAATAGCTTCAAGCAAGAGTAGCAGAGTTAGAAATCCAAGCAGTGTTGAGCACTCCACAAGAAGTGTGAGATCAGAGGGAAGAAGCTGCTAGGAGCACAGTAGATAGAATCAGGGTGTTGGCCTCAAAGTGTAAGCAACTAAGTGATCAAAGTGTGCATACTTATGAGTGTCTTGCAGAAGACCCAGAGATAAGGAAATGGGAAGCAAATCTCTAGGACGTGAAGAAACAGGCGTCCACTGTGCAAGTGTAGCTAAAGATTCTTACTACAGTTGAGAAGATGAAGAGGTCACAAGAGAAACATGCAATTCAACAACGTGTTACTATTATCCAGAGTAAGGTTATGGAGGTTACACAGAGACTCCAACCGGTGCAGGATGAAACCTGCATGATTTTTGAAGAAATAGAGGGACAAGGCTGAAGTTGGAATAGGTGGTCACAATAGTGGAACATCGCCTAGAAGGGCCTACCACCGAGAAAGTAATTAAGGAGGCTTTGGAGAAGTAGCAAGTCGAGGCAGCTCAAGCTAATATCGAGGCCTTCGAAGAAATTTTACCCAGATCTAAGTGACTCATGATGAGTCACAGGTGAGTGTTGGGGGCCTGTTGGCCCTCGACCAAGTTTTTGGAGAACATCGGTCATGTTTGACCATTTTTGGGATTTTGATAGGCCGGTCGAAGATGGAGTGCTCGAGCGAAGCGGATATCGTGGGACCTAGCTTGTTTTGCGAGATTTTTTAGATTTTAGGGTTTATGTAATGGGTATGGGATGTCGACCCATGGGTTTACCCATGTTTAGGCCTTGTTGTAATGTATAAATAGGGAGCTAGGCGATGTAAGAAGTACTAGAATTAACTTAGTGCAAGAGGTCATTGGCTTAGTGCACGACTAGAGTATGTTGAGACTTGTAGAGCTAAGTGCAAGTGATTGTAAGAGGATTTGTGCACAGACTGTGTAAGGCTTTGTGCCCTGACCTAATTCGGGGAAGGAGGATCTGGCGAGGTGCGCACAAATATCCTGTCCTTCGTGGAGTTGGGTCTGTGGCTTTGTGAACAGGAGAAGAGGAATGTAAGAAGCTTGAAGACTAATAAATAAGAGAAGAAGTTGGTGGATGTAGCCCCACACTGGGGTGAACCACGTATATCCTGTGTTGATGTGATTTATGCAATCATGTTTATGTTGTTTATTTATTTTTCTTAGTGCAATGATATTGATGTATGATAGATAGATCTATGGATGCTTAGTGCTTATGTATGATGAATTCTAGGTCTGGGTTATGTTATGTGATAAATTATTGGGTGTTCTTAATCTTGATTATTACTGCGATGATTTGTAATAAGGGTTTAACATGTGTTGTGAATAAGGTTTAAGAACTAATTCATGTTATTGGATAAGTTCTCTATCAAGTATTGTAATCACAAATCTGTGTCCCAGCTAGGTTGTAGACACCTGAGTCCCGCAACCCCCCCTACCTCTACCTCAGGTGAGACTTCATCTGCTTCGCAGGTGTTGCTGAAAGGGCCAGTAGTTAGGGTTTTTTTGGTGCGTTGTTGAAGCATTGAACCCTAGTTATGCTCTTGTTCCAACACCTACACTCATTAAAACAAGAATATAAGTTATCATGCGAATATAAGTTTGTGATCCCAACACTCGAAAAAATGAGAAGATAAGTTAGCGAGAAAATATTCAGGGAACCCATGTTTTGCTTGAAGAATATACTTGATTCTTTTGTATGTAAGAAACTTATTGGGGTCCTTGTTTACTTGATTCATATCATACTTGGCATCACACTATTGTTATCTTGGTATGATTTGGGGTGTAAGTCTTCTCTTTTATAGAATGGCCTAGATTGTAAGATTTTTGAAAACCATGGAAGAATTTAAGATGAAAAAGGTTCTTAGTGACCCTCAAAGGCACCCAATCATTGAAATTCCTCTTCTAAGCAAGGTTGAATGAAAAATATTACAATCTAGGCCATTCTTGAATCCAAAATCAATTCCATACTTAGCCTTATCAGAACTTGTGTTATACCTTCATTTACTTCTTATTTTCTTTCAGACAATGGATATGTCAAAACATGATCTTAAAGAACTTTAAGAGTTCAACAAGGCTTTCCTAATTCTTGACACATTGTTCAATACTTCCCTAATTGGCTTGTTATAATAAGGTAGATTTTATGAATTTTTCTTCTTCATAACTTGAGGGTCTTCACTCTTCTTATGACATACATTTGTACCTCTCATTTTCATACACCTTTGTATAATCAAGTGAATGACAAGTGTATGAAATTTGTTAGGATAGAAAGAGGCATTAAAGTCCCAACATTAGGCTTGGGAATTGATGTATATAGGGTGATGAAGGAAATGCATCCTTAGCGAGAATATTTAGGGTCTATGATACTAAAAAGGCTTAGTGGATGACACTTTTCTTGATGATACTAAAAAGTCTTAGTCGATACTCAACAAGATAGATGCTTTAGAATTAATGAATGGTTGGAGGATACTCAACAAGATAGCTGCTTTGGAATTAATGATTACATTTAAATCCCAACAACAATATGTGTGTAAACAATGATTGTCCTTCAATGTAATTTCTAGCAACAAGAAGCATACAAATGACTGTCACACTTATCTCTTTATAGCTAGCTAAGACTGCATTTCTAGTGGATGATACTAGAAGGCTTAGTGGATGATATTTACGAAAAAGGCTTGGTGGATGACAATTTTCTTGATGAATACTTGTTTGCAGTGTCCTTGCAAACCTTGTGGTTTGTTGATACTGAAGTTTACCTCGTATTTAGCAAATTTTCATAGCACCTCTCCCATAATGAACACTACAAAAATACAAGGAAAACTACTCCATACAACTAGATTTAGGTTCATGTATTCAAAATTGGACTTTATCATGTACTTCGTTGATGCTGCAACATAAAGCCTTGATTTGGAAAAACAAATATAGCAAAACTATTAGTTTTATGACTCCTCATCATTTAGGATTTATTTCAAATGTTGGCATGCAATATTTTGTTGAGGAATTCTCTCAAACAGTTGGCAATCAAACAGTGTTCAAAATCTAATCTGCCCTACATGGACTTGAATATGAGATGCTTGCATAGAAAGTGCAAGAATAAATTAGAGTGGCCACCCTTCAAGAGTACATTAAGTATTGGGTGAATCAAGCTCTTAATGTCAATATTAAGGCCTCATGAATTTTAATAATATTTAAGAGAGTTAGGGTATTGTATGCACCATGAGTTAGATCCAAAAAAAATATCTGAATATTTTTCTTCAGAAAAATAATGGTTCAAATCAAAGATACTTCCCCCCTCATTAATTTAATTCAAACCATTCAATACTTCCCCTCTTAACTTTCCTTTGGTCCATTCCCTTGCCACACTAATTTCATTAGTTTCATGACCATGAGAATAGGGCTATGATTAACCTTTATCCTTGTTTATTCCTCCAATATTTTGCTATTATTCATCATCTTCAGGATCCTTATCACTTATTATGAGATTGAATGCAATTGAATTTCTCGTTTACTTATGTCATAGGAATTTTGTAATTCCATAAGGAGGCATTGTTTTACACTATTAAAACACCCATATTGACATCATATTTGTATATTTATATAATTCCTGAGAGAGATATGAAAGACTGCATAATTTTTATGGATTGCATATTTAAAACTTTAAAGAAAAGTCTTGAGCATGTAGTCTTCCTCTAACTTTTTGATATATAAAGTTTCAATCAATCAAAGTTCTTTTGCAAGACCCGGCATCTTCTATGTTTTATTGCCACTACATGTTTCTTGAATTGTGGTTAACATGGAGGATTAATAATCCTAGAGCAACTAGTGTATCCAAGTAGTTGGACAAGTTTTTGGTTTCATAAAATATTATGGCAAAGGAGGAAAATAATACTAAGTAATTATGGGTGGGTATCTAAATTTATTTCGAACAACATGGACGTTTGGGTAGTAGGAGCTAGAGTAGACAATTTTCTTAGTTACTTTATGCATAAAATTAAAATCCCAGGCTTAGTAGACATGGAGCCAATTGATTTGAGCCCAACATGGAGGAATAATAGGATTGGAGTAGTTGGTGTATCCAAGTGGTTGAATTTTTTTTTGGTTTCATAAAATATTATGTTGGAGTTGGAAAAGATTAGATTTTGGAACCCTGGGAACAAAATTTTAAACTTGAATCTTCCCCTAACTTGAATATGCAGAATATCTAATTCAAACATGGTGACCTAGCTTGAATATACATAATATCTCATTCAAACGATGATGCATATGTGCCCTAGAATTTTCAAAATGAGAAATTTGAAAAGGACAGAGTGAGAAGAGGAAAAAGTGAGGAAAATTTACTGAGTTGGAATTCATTGTTGGTCTAGTTTTCTACTTCGTCGCTCTCTATCTTTGTGGCTCCTTAGTGGGGTCACCATGTCTCTTGTGACACCTCTTTGTCTCTACGGCAGATCTTAGTATTTGTCTCTTTGTCATTTGGTAGTTGGGTGGGGTCTTTATCCTCCTTTGTGGAGCGTTTAGCAGGGGATGCAGGGTTGAGGGTTTCATTTTGCAAAGGATGCAAGGGTCGGTCGAATGGGGTCAGGTGACTATGAATTGGGTTGGGTTCTGTGCGAATGGGGTTAGGGGTCAGGTTCTGTGCGAATGGGGTTAGGGGTCAGGTTCTGTGCGAATGGAGAATGTGAATGGGGTTGGGTTCTGGTTTTGTGTGAATGGGAATGGGGTCGGGTATGTTCTTGTATCATATGTATAACATATATATGTTATATATATGTTTATGATATATAAAATATTTTCTTTTTATAAATATTATATATTATATAATATGTTTTATATTAGATATTATATAATAATTTTTATAATATATTATATAATATTTTTTATAAAATTGTCCCTATAGAGATGAACTTTCATCGCAATAGTGATGATAATCACGGCCAATTTAATAAAAAAAATGAAAAAAAAAATGCTTAACTTACTACATATTTTTTGACGAATGTAAGAAACGTGGAAATGTTTTGTGGAAAAATTTGCCCATATGTAGTAGTGTCTCTCCTTCATCTTAAGAATGATTGTTCTCATGTTATCAGTGTAGTTCAGCCTCAATGTTCCAACAAGCCAAAGGCTGCAACAAAAAAATCAAAAGGGGGCAACAGTGAAAAGAGTCCAAATGCCTCTCACAGTAAATATGGTTTTTGATGATGGTTAGTGTTATTTTTTATGTGGAAGACAATATTTTTACTTTGAAAAAGTTTTGGACAACAAGCATATATTTAGGAAGTTTTTTGGGACAGCATGGACATGATACTTTTGGATATGGTCATATTATATTTTGTTGATATTTCAAATATTTGATCATAATTATGAAAACGTGAGTTACAGGGAGGATATATTTGATATCAAATGATTGAGTTTTATATTTTATTGTTTGATTATTATTAAAAGAAATAATTGGGAGACACAAGGGGTCCCACCTATTTAGTTATTATTAATTAGAACTTTATTTATATAAACTATTATTACTTGTCTCAACTAATTAGTTAAGCTAATTTGAATTAACTAAATAAAGGTAGTTGAAATACCCTAACTTATTGAGAAGGAAAAAAATCTCAATGAGATGAAGAGATAAGCAGGAGATAATAGAAGGAGAACTACAACCATAAGGTTTTCTCTATACTAGTGAGATACTTTCAACTTTCATTCATTCTAAATTTACTAGAAGGCTTAACCCTCTTGATGAAAATAGGGTCATATTGAAGGAAACAAGATTCAAAACATGAATCACATATTTCAAAAACTTGTTTTAAAGGTGTATGCTTTATCTTTGGTAGTCTGTGTATTCTTGTTTGTGTATGAATTGAATTTCATGACTAATAAAGAATATCTTGCAGATTCAAGTGACAACATTTTGTGGCAAGTTGATCCAGATATTTAGCTTCAATTTTCTTATTGTTGTCAGATTCTTTTTGTATGGTTCCCATCGAAGGATTCTAAATCTGACTTTGGTCCCTACCCTCGTCGGGGTTTATAAAGAGAACTCAGTTTTGTATCTCAGAATGAAATAAATGAAAAATCATATTATCGTTTTAGTCTCACACATGTGTTTTAATTATCTAGTTCATTCCTTTTCTTTTATCTCCATGTACACATTTATTTAATTTCTGTACACATTCATGTAAATTTGTTTAAGTTTATTTATTTTTCACTGTTATATGTAGCACATAAAAAACCATCCTTGATCCAATGTACTTAATACTTGTGGATTAAGAGATTGTTTTTTGAGGCTATAAACCCCGGGTGACATTCCCAATTATATTTTCTTAGCCCGGCAAGATCCGAAAAATGATTGAGTAAGGTTTTCAATAACTTTTCCTCAACATTTATTTGGCGACCATACTAGGGAGATCTTCCATATCTCTCTGGTTGATTGTGTTCACAATTATCTTCAATTTTTTTTGTTTTTTCTAAATACTCCTTGACTAATTTTTTCCATGACAGTACATGTTACAAGACAACCCAATATTGGAAGCGGTATTGATGACCAAACTAGCATTGATTTGACCTTATTCAACACTATTTTAGAAACTTCTAGTAGTCGCGCTGAAATTGATCGCTCTTGCGAAGTAATTGAAAGAGATATAAGTATTTGTGAAAGTTGGGAAGCTAGGCAAAGGCAACCCAAAAAACCGAAGTAACCTCTCTTTTCCTAAATCCTTGGTTTTCTTTTTCATGTCCTCAAATCCTCGCATCTCTTGAAGAAGAAGAGGATTGTCCCCTGAAACTACTCCTATTTTTGAAATAGGAAGGAGGAAAATTGTTTTATCACGTGAAAGTGATCTAAGGAGAACTTTATATGATTTCTCTAGTTCACCTTCATCACCTATTCCTATTACCTTCAACATGACATCTATAGGTAGTGGTAGTGGAACTGGAGGTGCCTCCTCCTCTCAACCTTTTGCTTCACCAATAATTGGTGGTATATACAACCATCAGGTCCCTTTTCAATCCACTACCAATCTTACCAAAGTGATAAATAAATATGGGATTTTTCAATTTGAACAATATTCTATGACTACCCCATGGCATGCATATTCTCCCTTAAATCTGACACCTGCTACTCACCCCTTACCAAAGTTTAAGGAGCATTTACCTAGTTTTTCGGGAAATAATATAGTCACTACAAATGAGCACCTAGTAGAATTTTCTAATGCTTGTCATAATATCATGTCTAATGATAACAACACTTGCATGTGTCTATCTGTCAACTCCCTCGAAGGAAAAGTTGCAGAATTTTTTTTGATCTCCCTCCCAAAATTATTTCCACATGGGAAGAATTGGTTTATTAGTTCAAGTCCACTTATGGATAGCCCAAGAGTCTAGCTGAGTAGTTAAGGGAATATAACAATATTTCCTATAAATATGGTTAAATCATTAAGTATTTTAACCTTCGCTTCACCAAATTATAAAATCAAATCCCTAAACTAATTTTCCCCCAAAATCAGGTTGCTTTCATGCATTATTATAATGTGCTACCTTCCCCTTATCGTCATAGACTTGAAGAAAAGGATATTGACAATCTTGGTTCCACTCTACATACTTTTCTAGAATATGAGGAGCAAATAGAAATAATAGGTCTCCCTAAAGGGGACTCGGTCAAGAAAACATATATGTCTTCCCTCCTACAACTTGTGCAGGATATGAACAATAGGATGATAGCCTACAAACGAAAGGGAAGTGTTTCTTCGCCCACACCTGGGGCATCTTATTCTTCCTCAATGCCTTTTAGAAATAATAATGAAAACACTTTTAAGCCAAAGGCCATTATGTCTCATATTTGGTGTAACTTTTGTGAAGAAAATCATGAAGAAAGTACTTGCGAAGTTAATAAAAATGTCATAGATAATATCTTTGGTAAAAGGCCCAATAACACAATTGTTGTTCTATATTGGGTTGAACCAGAGGATGTTATGATAATCAATAATAGGAACAAATATTACACTTCCAAGGGAAAATATGACCCTCCTCGTACTTCTTCCTCCCCAAGATCATCTTCGCAAAGTGTTGGTGCACAAGCTATCAAAACTCTGGAAAATCAAGGAGTGCCTTCTCCTCTTTCCTCTTCTAAGTATAATTTCATTAACCAATTGGATAATATCATGGTTGATGCTACTCTTTTGGACATGGTTTCCATCCCGAAACAACAAAATCATCTCAATAATTTGATGGAAGGTAAAGCTTCTACTATAGCCAATATTTTTGCAGAGTCAAGAGAAGAGGATTTTCAATTGTAAATAAGATAGGTGTAAATAATTTTAGGAACCCTATAAAAAATCCCCCTTTTTATATTTCTGTAAAAATTATGGATAAAATAGCTCATTGTTTCCTAATTGATGGCGAGTCTGGTCCAAGTGTAATGTAAAAAATTATAATGGAAGAGATTTTCTTATTGTGCACTAATGAAAATTCTAGAAGCATGCTCTCTTATAATAGTTTGCAGCAATCAACTATAGGTGAAATAAAATATGTGACTTTAGTTCTTTGCACATATCCTGAAATAAGAACAACCCTCAGTATCCAAGAAATTGATATTCCAGTAAGAAATTATTCAATTATTTTAGGAAGAGATTGGAAAGACTTAACAGGGGGATATCTTTCACTTGATGGAACACATCTGTCTGTATCTCGGAACAAAAATAACATTATAGTCCTGAGGGAAGGAAGAATTTCACCATATATTGAGAGTGTTCCCCAACCTAACGTAAATTATCTTGAGGAGGATTTGGGAGTGTACTCTATCTTTGCAAATGAGGGTGACACTATGCTTGAACCAATTGATCTTGATGATGGCATGTGGCACATGCATTTTGATGGTTCATGTTCAAATGAAGGTAATGGAGCCAACATTATTCTATATTCTCCTATAGGTAAAATCCACAATTTTTCTTATAGGTTAGAATTTTCTTCCATGAACAATGTGACCGAGTTTGAGGCCTTATTGTTAGGCATCGAAAATGCATATAACCTTGGTTGCATCCACCTTACAGTCTTTGGTGATTTTGAACTTGTTTTGAACCTTGTACATAAGATTTATTCACCTAGCAATAAGTTGCTTAAACGTTATACCCAAGTTGTTTGGATACTCATTTAAAACATGTTATCATTTAACATCACTCATGTTAAGTGGGAACTCAATTCAATGGTTGATAGGCTAGTTGTGTTCACAACATCCCCTACCCGACAACTTTTGCCTCAAAGAACTAATTGTACATTCCAATCTCTATATCATCATTATATCCTTGATAACGTAGAATCATGGCAAGTGTTCCTGAGTGATGAAGGAATTTTGTCTTTCATACAAAATGAACCGTTTAAGCCCAAGGAAATCATATCCATTAAAGACGATAAATTTCCTAAAGTCTTGTATCCTCTCAAAAGTTCATTTTCGTCGAGTGATGTAGGAATCAAAGAGACACATAAGGAATAGGATTCAAAAATGAAAGTGGGTGATACCATTTCCTTGAACCTTGGGACACCCGAATCTCCAAAGATCGTTAAACTAGGTACCTAATGTTATGATGAAGAAAAGGAAAAATTCACAGAACTACTTCATGAATTTCAAGATGTTTTTTCATGGTCATACAAGGATCTTCATGGTTTTGATCATGTTCTCATACATCATGTTATTCATATCAAGGAAGGGGTAAAACCAGTTAAGAAAAAACAAAGACCTATTAACCCTGCGCTTGAATCTTCTATTAGGAAAGAGTTGAAAAAATTATTGAAAGCTGGTATAATCTTTCCAGTTAAGTATTCCGAGTGGGTTTCAAATATGGTCCCTATTTGGAAGACTACTAGCTACATACGATTATGTTCCGATTTCCGTTCATTGAACAGAGCGAGTGTCAAAAATCATTTTCCTCTCCCTAATATGGAAATGATTTTACAACATGTTGCAGGGTCACAAATGATGTCCTTACTTGATGGTTTTTCTGGGTATAATAAAATCAAGGTAAAGAGGATTGATCTTATGAGGAAAATCTCTCTATGGCTAGAAGTAAACCACAAAAGATGGAAATGACTACAGAAATCAACTCTAATATAAAGTATGTTATATAAAAAAATATGCTATCAAGACAAGATAAAAGGCCTACTTCGTATAGACATTCGATGAAGTCCACCATTGAGCACTTGACCCAAAGAAATATACCTGCAACTAGTCCTCAACAACCAAGAAATGAAATCATATGGTGATAATATATAATGCGATCACATTCGATAGCATAATCCATCAATATTCATAAAAAATATTCCCATGGAATAACAATTCAAATATTTGCAAGATATTAATTGGACGAGAAAATAGTATTTTTATTAAAATGAAATTAGCAGAAGCGAATGAGTTACAAAATTCCATTTCGGCATGGTTAGAAACCTAGAAAATAAGTTCCTTCCAATTGGTCCCCCACCACTTCAATCCTCCAACAAAGGAAAGATCATATAAGAGAGACAATGGGGTTCTCAATCAATAAGGGAAGAGCTTGGGGGTTGAACAATGTGTTCATACTTAAAGGACAAAGGGATGAAAACTCGATGTGAAGTGAATAATTTCTCCAGAGTAACTTTGCTCTCAAAGTTGAATTCTTCTCCTCTTATCCATAGCTCAAATTTGACCCATTTATAGCCTTCAAGTGGAACAAAAGGGCTAAGTCAAAACGTTTTTAGTATATGGAAGGCCAAGGATCATTGATCTCGTGAGGTGACATGGAAACTCGACATCATTTCTTAATTTTGGGCAAAAATATCGATGTACGTGGGTTGTAGTGGTGCAACCTGCGTATACACATGTTGTAATATAGGCAGGGTGTGTATATGTGGAAAAATCATGTTTTTATCTTTGGAATTTTCAAAAAGGGACTTCAAGTCCACACAGGGAAATGGAAAAAGGACCTCTGTGCAATTTTTCCTAGGGTGAGGCAAATCTTGCTATAACAATTGATAGATATAAAACCACATTTACTACACACTGGGGAAGATTTTTTTATGAACACATGCCTCTTGGCTTGTCTCATGCAGGTGACACCTTTCAAAGAGCTATGCAAATTTATTTTGATGATTTGATCGGTAAAATTATCCAAGTTTAACTTGATGATTTGACTATCTATTCAAAGAATCGGTTGGATCATTTTGGTCATCTTAAAAAATTTCTCATGTGTTGCAGAAAATTTGGCATTTCTTTAAATCCTTCCAAATCTATTTTTGGTGTCACGAAAGGAAATCTCCTTGGTCATATTGTTTATGATTCAGGAATAAGAATTGATCCCGAAAGAATTACTGTGATTCTAAACCTTCCTTCCCCCACCTCCAAGAAAGAAGTCCAAGCTTTCATGAGAATTATCGATTTTTTCTATAGGTTTGTTCCTGATTTTGATTTCATGGTTAAACCAATTCATAATGTTTTGAAGAAAGATCGCTCTTTTTCTTGGACAAATGACATCAAAAATTCTTTCCTTAGGATTAAGAAAGTAATCAGTTCCGCACCAGTTTTGGAGAAACCGGATTTTGAGAAATATTTTATCATATATACCAATGCCATCGAGGAAGTAATTTTGCTATCCTCTTACAAAGTGATGACAAAGACAATGAAAAACGTGTAGCATACATGAGCCAAAGTTTATCAGATGATGAAATCAAGTACTCTTATATTGAAAAACATGTTTTTTCTCTTGTTAAGGCTATAGAAAAAAATTTCCACTTTATTTTAGGCAAACATACACAGGTAAGAGTCCCTTTAACTGCTATCAATTTTCTTCTCTCACAAACTTATCTTTCAGGGAAACTTTCACATTGGCTTGCCAAAGTTCAGGAGCATTATTTCACCATTATGACTTCAAAAATGATCAAGAGATGAGACTTATCCCTTCACTTATATCATCACCCTGAACCAAGTGAAGAACTTGATGATCAGGATAATTCTCTTTCAACTCTATTCTATATTGAAAATCAAAATCTTTCTATAGTTGAGCAACCTTGGTATAGAAATCTGGTGTATTACTTGCAGCATCAAAAATTTCCAGAGAACTTGGATCCTCACCAGATAATGAGACTCTGCATCGAATCTTCCAGGTATAACATTTTAGGAGACTTTTTGCTTAGAAGTTTTGTTGATGTTGTATTACTTTGATGTGTGAATGATGAAGAATAACATAAATTGTTACTAGAACAATTGCACCTAGCACTCTTATATATGATTGAAACAAATAGTTTTAAAGAGGCCAGCAAGGATGAATTCTAGAAAAAGGCCATGAATGAATAATTGGATCAAATAGAGAAGAATGGCACTTGGAAATTGGTTCCAAGACCAAGGTACAAGAATGTGACTGGCACAAAGTGTGTTTTCAGAAATAAATTGAATGGGCATGTTACAAGGAACAAAGATAGATTGGTATGTAAAGGATACACACATGTTGAAGGGATCGACTTTGAATAGACATTTTCCCCAGTTGCCAGAATGGAAGCAATCCAATTTATCTTATCTTATGCATGCTCCAAGAATATTAAAGTGTATCAGATGGATGTGAAATCATCCTTTCTAAATGGGGAACTTGAAGAAGAAGTCTACATTCAACAACAATAAGGATTTCAACTATCAAAGAACACGGATTATGTGTGCAGGTTGAAGAAGGCCCTGCATGGTCTAAAACAGGCTCCTAGAGCATGGTACTCTAGACTGGATAAATATCTACAATAGGAAGGGTTTATAAAAGGAAGTGAAAACATCAACCTATACATCAAGGTTGTTGAATTACTGAGAGGAGGGTTGAATCAATAATAGAGAAATGTAATCCTTTTTACCCATATAATCCAAGTGTTATATCAATGTAGCATTATCATCCAATAACTGCAGAGTAAATAAGCAATGAAAAAATGAACAATCATACACATACACATACAAAGTACACCAGTGTTTTACGTGGAAACCCAAAGTAGGAGAAAACCACAAAATTATTTTTCTTATATGTTTTGAAGAATTAAATTCATTGGAAGCACCAACTTCCTTTGCTTTCTAGCTGCAACTGGAAGGAGGCTCCAACCCCCTAGTTTCTCAGGATACAACCTAAGGGATGCTCCAACTCCCCAATTCTATGGCTACAACCAGAAGGAGGCTACAACCCCTGTGATATTCAGATACAACTGTAAGGTGGATACAACCACCTATCCTTGCCACGTCCAATTGCCTTGAAGTAGAAGTAGAATGATGGAACCACTGTCACACAATCACTGTGAGATATACCATTGTAAACTTGTACCAATAAACCTGCACCAAACAACTTGTACCAATAAACCTAAACCATGCATCAACCTGTACCTCAACCTGTAATAAACATGTACCATAAACAAGTGCATCAACCTGTAATCAACATGTACCATAAATAAGTGCATCAATCATGCACCAACCTGTAATCAACCCGTACCATAAAAAAGTGAAACCAAATATGTATAAAGTATGTACCAATCATGTATCAACTACTCATCAATATGTACCAACATCATCAACTGCTTGTCTCAACCATGTACCCAATATGTACCTCAACCAAAATCCCTCATCAATTTCATTATCCAAATCTGATTTGTAACTCTGTAATAGACCTAGTGTATATGATCACATACCTGCAAATATTCCTTAACTTTAACAACAAGAGACTAGCATTTTCATCAAACTTTTATTTAGTCTCACATGACTAGTTTTGGATTAGTCAACAACCCTAACTTGAAATAATCATAACTATGTACCTGTAATGAATAAATATCTTAAAATAGTAAATGATGTTATTCGGTGTGTTTTATGCAATTCCTCCAGGTGTAACTACTTGGAACCTCTCATAAAAGGCATTATAGAAAAAATGGCATACCTTGTTGAATTCTGGCTTATTCTAGAGAGCAAACTTGTAGAGCATGCCCCGCACAAAATGTTTGCTGTATGGATCTAAAAATTCTACACAGAATACTAAAAAATTTATTCTAACCAACACATTTGGTCTTACCTAACTTGGATCTTTTATGAATAAGTTTGATTTTTTTACCCAAAACACTTGTTTTAGACTAGTTTCAGGACTAGCCACAAACCCTATTTTCCACGGAGTGTAACTCCAAAACTACAACGACCCATAAGCTGAAATTCATACCAAAACTACTTGGATATGTTTTCTCAATAGCCTATCAATTTCACAGTCTGAATCATTATATAAAAAAATTTTATTGTGAAAATGGTGAAATGACCTGTAAATAATATACCTTAGAAAGCATCATCAAAAGAATTTATCCTCCCTTGAATTTCGGCCTTATTTACTTCACCTTCTCTCTAAAATTAGAAATAGATATCATTTGGTTACCTCAATCACTTGTATATATTCAATATGATCAAGTGTAATTAAAATGAGAGAGCCTTGCCTCTTATTTATACTTTCAGGTAGCTTCCTCAAGGAGTTACCTTTTAACCATCTTAACCCACTTTCCTTATTTTAGGTTTAACCAACTTCTAACAACTTGCCCAATTACTAATTTATCCATTAACTTTATTGTTTAAATAATTTATATTGTATCCACTTTGACTTATAGTACACTCATCACTTCACTTTACCTCAAGGGGTTACCTTCTAACCATCTTAAACCACTTTCCTTATTTTAGGGCTAACCCACTTCTAACCACTTGTCAACTTAGTAATTTATCCATTAACTTTATTATTAAATAATTTCTTTTGTATTCACTTTGAATTATAGTACACTCATCAATTCACTTTATTATTTACCTTCTAAAAATCTCTTAAACCACTTTGACTACTTTGACCTTTTCGGGCTTCTAGATGACTCATGAGGGTTCACCAACTTCACATGGCCATAACTCTCTAACCGTGAGGAGTTATGTGACGTTCCACATACCAACGAAAATGGAATGACATGTACTACCCATATAGAATATTATTACTTTCAAATATATTAAAACTCATACCATTATACATCAAACAAACTTGGGTCCATTACCCAAACCTTTGTGCTACCAGACTTTCTTCAAGGGTTGACATCAATGACAACCAACCTTAATCAACAATATTCACCTTTGTCATTGATGGAAACACTATGATGAAATACTGAAATAATTTCATGCAATACTGAATTTATATTTCTCATGCTCCCCCTGGAAACACGCCTTTGTCCTCTGCATCTGATAAATCTCTCCCCCTTTGTCATCAATGGCAAAGGTATTTTTCCATTTGAGGCTGCTCCCCCTAATTGAACTGTCCTCTTTATGGTGTTTCCTCGTGTACATATAAGACATATAATATAAGCATTCAAAATCATTAATTTTGTAGTATAAATAAACTTGAGTCTCTGGCGAGGATACTCAAAGGCTTCCCATGGTAGTGGTTTTGTAAATATTTCTGCCACTTGTTCTTTTGTGCCCACATACTCAACTCTGATGTTCTTTTCTACAACTTTTTCCCATAGAAAGTGATACTTGATTGGAATGTTCTTCATCTTGGAGTGCATCACCGGGTTCTTTGAAATATTGATGGTGCTTTTATTATCACAATATATTGGAATGGGTTCATTATACTCAACCTGTATATCTGTAAGAGTTTGTTTCATCCAAAGAACCTGTATACAACATGTTGTTGCTACAATATACTCTGCCTCAGCTGTAGATAAAGATACTTATGATTGTTTCTTTCTTATCCATGATACTAAACACTCACCCAAGTAGAACGTTGCTCCACTAGTGCTTCGTCAGTCATCAATACAACCTACCCAATCTACATTTGTGTAGGCAGAAAGTGATAGATCCTTTCCTTTTGGATACCATAATCCAAACTCTTGTGTTCCTTTGAGATATCTGAAAATTCTCTTCACTGATAATACATGTGATTCCTTTGGTGCTACTTGAAATCATGCCACATGTCCAACTACCTGCATTACATCTGGTTTGGATGTTGTCACATATAGTAGGCTACCAATCATTGACCTGTATTGCCTCTGATCTATATACTTTAAATCATCATCTTTGCTTAAATTTCAACTGGTTTGCATGGGAGTGATAAATGGTTTGTAATCTTCCATTCCAAACCTCTATAGCATTTCTCTGATATAATTGGTTTGAGAAATAAAAATTCCTTAGTTTCTTTGACATATCTGAAGTCCCAGAAAGAAGGATAGTTCTCCATGTAAAGAGATTTCAAATTCATTTTGCATATCATTTGCAAATTTATGTCTTAACCTATCATCATCACTACCAAAAATAATATCATCAACATAAAATTCAATTAATAAAATACTATCTTGACTTACCTTGATGTAGAGGTTGTTGTATGCACTTCCTTTTTCTAAACCCTTCCTGTTGTAGATATTTATCTAGTCTAGAGTACCATGCTCTAGGAGCCTGTTTTAGAACATACAACGCCTTCTTTAATTTACACACATAATTTGCGTTCTTTGACAACTGAAATCCTTATGGTTGTTCAATGTAGACTTCTTCTTCAAGTTCCCCATTCAAAAAAGTTGATTTTATGTCCATCTGATACACTTTAATATTTTTGGAGCATGCATAAGCTAAAATAAATCATATTTCTTCCATTCTGGAAATTGGGGAAAATGTCTCTTCAAAGACGATTCCTTCAACCCGTGCATATACTTTACATGCCAATATATCTTTGTTCCTTGTAACTTATCCATCTTCATTCAATTTATTCTTGTAAACCCACTTTGTGTCAATCACATTCTTATCCTTTGGTATTGGAACCAATTCCCAAGTGTCATTTTTCTCTATTTGATCCAATTCTTCATCCATGGCCTTATTCCAAAATTCATCCTTGCTAGCCTCTTCAAAAAAAGTTGGTTCAATCGTAGATGTGAGTGCTAGGTGCATTTGTTCTGGTGAATGCATTCTTCTTCTAGTCTCAACTCTTGCATCTTTGTTTCAGATAATCTGATCTGAAGGATGATTCTTCTGTACTTGTCTGCTAAGTGTCTTTGGAGTCACTTGTTGAACTTGCTCTTCTGCTTCTGTCAGATCCTCTTCATCTTCCCTTTATTTTTCATCTTATGTTTCTTCTTCGTAAAGTTGTTCCATTGATTCATTTTCTTCTTCCTTAAATTCTTGTCTACATGTTTCATCAATTGTTATGTTGATGCTTTCCACAACTTTTTTCAATATCAGGTTGTAACACTTGTATGATTTATTGTACTTGAGTAACCAACAAGTACTCCTTAGTCCACATGAGAATCAAACTTTCCCATTCTTCCATCTTTTCTTTTGATGTAGCATTTTCTTCCAAAAACTCTAAAGTGCTTCACATTTGTTGGTCTTCCTTTCCATAGCTCATAGGGAGTTTTGTCAGTGTTTTTTTTGAGAATTACTCTATTTTGAATGTGAACTACTGTATGCATTGATTGTGTCCAAAAAATATCTATCAATTTGGAATCCATTATCATTGTTCGATCCATTTCCTGTATTGTCCTATTCTTTCTTTCAACAACTCCATTTTGTTGAGGTGTCCTAGCAACGAATAATTACCCTTTTATTCCATGACTGTTGCAGTAGTCCATAAATTACTTTGAAGTGAACTCTACTCCATTATCAAATCTCAAGAATTTGATTTTTGAATCCATTTCATTTTCAACCATTTTCTTGTAGATCTTGAAGTTTTCAAAAGCTTCTGGCTTATTCTTAAGAAAGAAAACTGCAATCATTCTTGTGTAATCATCAACTAATAATATAAAGTATTTCTCACCTTTTAAATGATTTGTTATAGTTGGTCCAACTAGATTAGTATGCACAATTTTCAGTGGTCTTGTCGTTGAATATTCCTTTTGATTTGAACCTGGTCTTTATTTGCTTTCCTTGTTGACAATGCTTGTATAAAGTGTTGGTTGGTTTCATGATCTGGGGCATTTCTCTGACTGCTTCTCTTTTTTTGACTTTGACAATATTATCAAAATGTATGTGACCCATTCTTCTATGCCATAACCAACTTTCATCTTCATTTCCTAGGCAAAACTTTTCATTTCCAATTTCACTTAACACATATATGTTTCTTGAAGTTCTCGTAGTTGTAGCAATAAATTTTCTTGAACCTTCTTTTCTTGTCTCACACTTTTGTTAATCGAAAGTAACTTTATGACCTTGGTCACACATTTGACTCACAGTTAGAATATTATGTTTCATATCTTCTACTAGTAGAACATTTTTTTCCTTTGTATTCTTGTTCCCAATTCTGACTGTGCCTTTTCCAATGATTTTGGTTGAATCATTAGTTCTGAAGGAGACTGATCCATCTCTTTCCTTTCTTAATGTAAGAAACATGTCTTTATCACTTTTCATGTGTTTTGAACAACCATTGTTAACATACCAACCACGTTTCTTCTTCTTATCTTATAGAGCGAGTCTGCACTCTTCATTGTTGTATTGATTCTTCTTTCTTATCCATGTCCTTTTCTGAGGTTCCTGTCTGTGATTGTTGTTTTTATGGTGTGTTTCTCTAGGAGGGATTGTTATTCTGCAATATTTGGCCATGTGTCCAAATTTTTTACACTTGTAGCATTCCACTTCAATGCTCAATGATTCAAACCTGTTGTAACTTCTTCTCTATGTTTCACTAGGCCTTCTTGGATAACCCTTTTGTGTATGACTTTCAAAGTTGTTTATGTTCCTGTTGTTAGCTCGGAAATTCACAGCTTTATCTCCAAAATTATTAAATGCATAACATAAACCAAAAATGATAGTTTGATACCTAGGAGTTGAAGATATTCTGAAAGGAGGTTCTCTTATGAATCCTTCTTCTTCCTGAGAACTATTTGTTTCTGTTGGTCGTTGATTCTAAAATCTGAATCTTCTCGGTGGAGGAGTGTCCCTGTAATTTTATCTGTAGACCTTCCTATCCCCTTTGATTGTTTCTGGATAAATTTTTGGATATGTTTCTTGTTCTATTGTTTTGGATCTTGATCCCTTTTCTGTCTGATTTTATATAAGTCCAGACTTGTCATGATTAGGTTGTTGACTATCGATAATGTCATTCAAAACATTTGAATTGTTTTGCATATTTTTCTTTTAAAGATATTTTCTTAATGTGACAATCTCTGATTCCAAATTTTCAATGATCCTGTCTCTTTCTTCTAGTTGTTCTTTGAGTGCTTCTTCAATTATTTTATATTCTTCAATTTGAATGTTCAAATTTTTGATCATTTGTTCTAATTCCTGAGTGTCTTATTTCTTGTCTAGTTTCACTTGTAGCTTCTTGTTTTTCCTCTTTTCTCTTCTGATAACTTCTATGGAACTCATCAATTCCTCTCGGTAGTCAAATTATGCTTCTTAAATTTCTTCTTCGACTTCTTCATATTCTACTTCATAGTCTTCTTTATTAGAGTCTTCTACTTCCATGAATACAACCCTTTCTGTCTCACTGTCACTGACTTCATATTCATCTGATGATGAGATGTCTTCGTTGGTGCATAATCTTTTCTTGAAAACTTTCTTTGTGGTTCTTTTGCCTTTATATGTTTGTATTCTTTTTGAGTCACCTTCATCATTTATCTTTTTCTTATGAGGACATTTGTTAGCAAAATGACCAATATCATCACAATTAAAACAAATTAAAGGAAGCTTACCTCTATACCTATCATCAATTCCCTTATTTAGTCTTCTGACAAAATTGGCCACTCTTCATCATCTTTTAAGACATCACCATTGATGCTATGTTATTTTTCTTGTTGCTTTCCCTTTTGCTTTGATATTTTGGATGCTTTGAAGGCTGCTTCTTTTACATATGTATTTTCCTGTTTAGTTCTCATTTCATATGCTGTGAATATTCCATGTAGTTCATCCATTATTATTGAGTTTAGATCTGCTCTTTCTTATAGTTATGATATCTTAGGGTCAAATATCATAGAAGAAATCTTAGTACCTTTTGAACAATTACAGATTCTTGAATTTCTTCTCCCAATATTATGATTGCATTAACTGTTTCATTGACTCGTAAGAAGTAAGCTGCAATATTCTCATCTTCCTTCATATTTAGTTGTTCGAATTGACCTATGTAAGTTTGAATCTTTGTTTCTTTGACTTTTGAATCTCCTTCATAAATATTTCAAAGTTTGTTCCAAATCTCTTTAGCAGATTTATAATGTGCAACTTTGGTGAATATCATTTCACCAAGACCATTTAGAAGTGCATTTGTGGATTTGGAATTATTCTGATCGAGTTTCACTGCTTTGTCATTTGTTGGCATAACTGTTGGTACTGTGTATCCATCTACAATTGATTTCCAAATTTCAAATCCTTGTGCCTGTATAAATTCCTTCATCCTTATGCTCTGAAATGCATAATTTTTCCCATCAAACTGTGGTATTCCATTTTTATACAAGTTGTTTCTCTCCATGATCTACCTTTCAGTAGTTAAACTGATTTCTGAAGGAACCGAATCTGATACCAATTGTTGGATTATTGAGAGGGGGGGTGAATCAGTAATAGATCAATTTAATCCTTTTTAACCATATAATCCAAATTTTATATCAATATAGCACTATCATCCAATAAATGCATAGTAAATAAGCAATGAACAAATGAAAAATCATACACATACATAGTACACTAGTGTTTTACGTGGAAACCCAAAGCGGGACAAAACCAAAGAATGATTTTTCTTATATGTCTTGAAGAATTTCATTCAATGGAAGCACCAACTTCCTTTTTTTTCCAATTGTAACTAGAAGGAGGATCCAACCCCCTAGTTTCTCAGGATACAACATCAAGGAAGCTCCAACTCCCCAATTCTCTGGCTACAACTAGAAGGAGGCTAAAACCCCCTATGATCTTTGGCTACAACTAGAAGGTGGCTACAACCACCTATCCTTTCCCCGTCCAACTGCCCTGAAGTAGAAGTAGAATGACAGAACCACTATCACACTATCAATGTGAGATATACCGATGTAAACCTGTACCAATAAACCTACACAAAACAACCTATAGTAATAAAACTGAACCATGCATCAACCATGCATCAACCTGTACCTCAACCTGTAATCAACCTGTACCATAAAAAAGTGCATCAATCATGCACCAACCTGTACCAAACAACCTGTAATCAACTTGTACCACAAACAAGTGCATCAACCATGCACCAACCTGTACCAAACAAGCTGTAATCAACCGGTACCATAAAAAAGTGCATCCATCCATGTAAAAAGTATGTACCAATCATGTATCAACTACTCATCAACCATGACTCATCAATATGTACCAACGTCATCAACTATACACCTCATGTATGTGCCAACTCATCAACTACTTGTCTCAACCATGTACCCAACATGTGCCTCAACCAAAAGCACTCATCAATTTCATCATCCAAATCTAATTTGTAACTCTATAATAGACCTGATGTATATGATCAAATACATGCAAACCTTCCTTAAATTTAACAAGAAGAGACTAGAATTTTCATCAAACTTTAATTTAGTCTCACATGACTAGTTTTGGATTAGTTAAGCAACCCTAACTTGAAATAATAATAACTATGTACCTGTAATGAATAAATATTTTAAAATAGTAAAAAATGTTCTTCGGTGTGTTTTATGCAATTCCTCTAGGTGTCACCACTTGGAACTTCTCAGAAAAGGAGTTATAGCCAAAAATGACATACCTTGTTGAATTTTGGCTTATTCTAGAGAGCAAACTTGTAGAGTGTGCCCCACACAATATATTTATTGTATGGATCTGAAAATGTTACACAAAATATTGTAGAATGTACTCTAACCAACACATTTGGTCTTACCTGATTTGGATATTTTATGAAGGCATTATGACATTTTTACCCGAAACACCTATTTTAGACTAGTTTCAGGACTAGCCACAAACTCTATTTTCCACGGAGTGTAACTCAAAAAATACAACGAACCACAAGTTGAAATTTGTATCACAACTACTTGGATATGTTTTATCAATGTTAGATCAATTTTACGGTCTGAATCATTATAGAAAAATATTTGTTGTGAAAATGGTGAGATGACCTATAAATAACATACCTTAGAAAGTATCATCAAGAGAATTTATCCTCCCTTGAATTTCGGCCTTATTTACTTCACCTTCTCTCTGAAATTTAGCTTAGATATCCTTTGGTTACCTTAGTCACCTATAGATATTCAATATTCTCAAGTGTAATTAAAATGAGAGATCCTTGCCTCTTATTTATACTTTCATGTAGCTTCCTCAAGGGGTTACCTTTTAACCATCTTAACCCACTTTCCTTATTTTAGGGTTAACCAACTTCTAACCACTTGTCCAAATACTAATTTATCCATTAAATTTATTGTTTAAATAATTTATTTTTTATCCACTTTGAATTATAGTACACTCATCACTTCACTTTACCTCAAGGGGTTACATTCTAACCATCTTAAACCACTTTCCTTATTTTAGCGCTAACCCACTTTTAACCACTTGTCAACTTAGTAATTTCTCCATTAACTTTATTATTTAAATAATTTATTTCATATTCACTTTGAATTATAGTACACTCATCACTTCACTTTATTATTTACCTTCTAAAAACTCTTAAACCACTTTGACTACATTAACCTTTTGGGGCTTCTAGATGACTCGTGAGGGTTCTCCAACTTCACGTGGCCATAACTCTCTAACTGTGAGGAGTTATGTGGCGTTTCACATACCACTGGAAATGGAATGACATGTACTACCCATATAGAATAGTATTACTTTCAAATATATTAAAAATCATACCATTATACTTCAAACAAACTTGGTTCCATTACCCAAACCTTTGTGCTACCGGACTTTCTTCAAGGGTTGACATCAATGACAACTAACCTTAATCAACAAAGGTAACTCAAGATAGTATTTTATTGATTGAAGCTTATGTTGATGGTATTATTTTTGGAAGTGACGATGACATGTTAAGCCAGAAATTTGCAAAGGATATGCAGAATGAATTTGAAATGTCATTACTTGGAGAACTATCATTCTTTCTCGGTCTTCAAATATGTCAATGAAGCCAAGGAATTTTTATTTCTCAAGCTAAGTATATTAGAGAAATGTTAAAGAGGTTTGGAATGGAAGATTGAAAACTAGTTAACACTCCTATGAAAACCAGTTGCAAATTGAGCGAAGATGATGATTCATAGTATACATACTAGAGGCAGTACATGTCAATGATTGGAAGCTTACTATATGTGACAACATCCAGAGCAGATGTAGTGCAACCAGTTGGACAGGTGGCACGATTTCAAACAGAACCAAAGGAATCACATGTATTAGTAGTGAAGAGGAGTTTTAGATATCTCAAGAGCACATAAGAGTTTGGATTATGGTATCCAAAAGGAAAGGATCTATGAATTATTTCCTACACAGATGCATATTGGGAAGGTTTCATTGATGACCGACGAAATACCAGTGGAACAAAATTCTACTTGGGTGAGTGTTTCATATCTTGGCTAACAAGAAACAATCATTAGTATCATTATCTACAATTGAAGAAGAGTATATTGCAGAAGCAATATGTTGTACACAGGTTCTGTGGATGAAACAAACTATGACATATATACAGGTTAAGTATGATGAGCCCATTCTAATCTGTTGTGATAATAGAAGCATCATCGGTATCTCAAAGAACTCGATGATGCACTCCAAGATGAAGCACATTCAAATCAAGTATCACTTTCTATGGGAACAAGTTGCAGAGAAGAACATCAAAGTTGAATATGTGGGAACAAAAGAACAAGCGAAATATATATTTACAAAACCGCTTCCAAGGGAAGCTTTTGAGTGTCTTTGGCAAAGACTCGGAGTAATTTATAATCCAAAATGAATTCTTTTGAATTCTTATCTTATATGTCTTAGATTTACACGAGGAAGAACCATAAAGAGGACAATTCAAGTTGGGGAAGCAGTTTCAGGAAGAGTTCATTCGGGGGGAGTAGACCCAAGGACAGTTCAGTTAGGGGGAGAAGCCCCAGATGGAAAGTTACCTTTTCCATTGATGTCAAAAGGAGATAGATTTATCAGATGCAGGATAGAGAGTTATATGCTTGGAGAGAGAGAATATAGGCAGTGTTTAAGGGGGAGCGATGGTAACTGGGAGAGCATGAGTGATATGACTTCAGTATTGCATCAGAGTGTTTCCATCAATGCCAAAGGGGGATATTGTTGATTGATTAGGTTGGTTTTCATTGATGTAGACCCTTGAAGAAAGTCTGGTAGAAAACTCTAGTAGCCCCAATAGTATGATTAAGTGACTTCAGTTTGATTGATGTATAAAGGCATGAATATTAGTGAATTTACAGGTAATACTATTCTAGATGGATAGTATATGTCATGTAATTTCCGATGATATGTGTAATGTCACATAACTCCTCACAGTTATAGAATTATGGCCATATGAAGTTGGAGAACCCTCATGAGTTATCTAGAATCCCATATAAGGTCAAATAAGTCAAATTATTCTAGAATATCCTAGAATAAGTTGACCAGTAAAATTGGTTAGTCATGGGTTAAGTGGTTGCAACAAGAAAAATAATTAAAAATAAACTAGTTGCAACTAGAATTGGAGAGTTTATTATTTTTGGACAAAGTGGCTAAGTGGAAAAATTTTGTTAATTGGACAAAGTGGCTAAGTGGAAAAAGTATTTAAGTGGACAAAGTGGCTAAGTGGACAAAGTGGTTAAGTCGACAAAGTGTTTAAGTGATACTTCTAGAGGAAGCTACTTGGGGAGTATAAATAAGAGAGCAAGGGTCTCCCATTAGTTTCCATTGAGAATATTGGATATCTAAAAGTGACTTAGGTAACCAAAGGAGATATAAGATGAATTTCGAAGTCAAGGTGAAGTAAAAAAGGCTGAAATTCAAGGGAGGATAAAGTATTTTGATGATGCTTTCTAAGGTGTTTTGGGTAAAAACGTCATAACTTCTTCATAACATATCCAAATTGAATAAGACCAAATGTATTTGTTAGAGTACGGTATGTAGTATGTTGTGTACCATTTTCATATCCATACAACAATATTTTGCGTGGGGAATGCTCTACAAGTTCGCTCTCTAGAATAAGTGAGAATTCAACAAGGTAAGCTATTTTTGCTATAAATCCTTTTCTAAGAGGTTCCAAGCAGTGAAACCTGGAGGAATTGAAGACAAGACACTGAAGAACATTGTGTACTATTTTTTAGATCTTTATTCATTATGGGTACATATTTATGATTATTGCAAGTTAGGGTTGTTGATTAATCCAAAATTAGTAATGTGAGACTAAAGTAAAGTTTGATGAAAATGCTAGTCTCTTGTTGTTAAAGTTAAGGAAGGTTTGCAGGTATGCGATCATATACACCAGGTCGGTTATAGAGTTACAAATCAGATTTGGATTATGAAATTAATGAGGGATTTTGGTTGAGGTATGTTGCTGAATTTATTGGTACATATAGAGGTCGTATAACAATGAGGTTCTAGAACATGGTTTGAGGTACAAACTTGTGTTGGTTGTGGAGCCTGATTATCTTCCTGATTTAGAGGTCTTTTACTTTCAGTCATGTTTATACCCCATGAAGTATTTACACCCCAGAAGTATGTACACTCTTCCATGCGGGGGAGTGCAGAGGGGGGGTACCCCCTCTGCGGGGTCCGGGGGGGCTATCCCCCCATCTGGGGGGTCTGGGGGAAAGAGGGCCCCCAGTGGGAGTTCGGGGGAAGTGTCCCTCGATGGGGCTTCGGGGGTGGGGCGAAGCCCTCGAAGAAAAAATTGCCTTGTAAAATTATATTGTAATTTTATTGTAAATATGGATCGTTCATTATAAGGTCGCAGATCTAATGATAGAGATTATGTAAGGTTTTTTTTCCCTAGAAGGAAACCCTCTTTTATGAGGGAAATGTATTGCGGCTATGTATGTTGGCAAGTATTGTATTCTGAGAGAGGAGACTGTGAGAGAAAGAAGAGGAAGTTACAGTGAGCTTTGTTGTAGGTTGTATCCCTTCATTTTGTTGGATAATAATAAAGAAAGGACCTAGCAATTTCTATGGTGGACGTAGCCCACACTGGGTGAACCATGTAAATCTATGTCTCTCTTGTATTGTGTATCTTTTGTGTTTTGTTTCCGCATTTGTTTTATTTTATTTCTCCGCGGTCCTGTTTTTCTAACAACTGGTATCAGAGCATAAGGTAACTCACAGGAAAAGAGGGTTCCTGGTTCGAGTGGGAACAATGTCAGAAAATGGAAAGTTTAGGGTCGAGAAATTTAATGGCCAAAACTACCAGTTATGGAAGATGCAGATGGAAGATTATTTATATCAGAAGGATATATTCCTACCATTGAGTAGAGTAGCAAAGAAGCTGGTGACCATGAAGGATGAAGAATGGGAGATTCTTGACAGAAAGGCTCTCAGAATGATACAGCTGAGCCTAGCAACGTCGGTGGCTTTCAATTTCTCGAAAGAAAATACAATGAAGGGTTTGATGGATGCGTTGGCCAAATTGTATGAAAAACCCTCGGTGTCCAATAAGGTATTTCTAATGAAGAGATTATTTAATATGAAGATGTCGGAAGGTGGGTCTATTGGAGATCATTTAAATGAATTTAATACAGTTACTAATCAACTAAGTTCTATAAAAGTGGACTTTGATGATGAGGTTAGGGCTCTTCTAATCTTGTGCTCATTTCCAGAAAGCTAGAATGGCTTGGTCATGGTTGTAAGTAACTGTGTCTCTGTTCAAATACTTTAAAATTTGATGATGTTGTTGGTGTTATCCTTAGTGAGGAAATGCGATGGAAAAGAACAGGTGAGACATCAGGTAATGCGTTGAACATGGAGAATAGGGGAAGACAAAAGGATAGAGGAAAGGGCTTAGGGAACTGTGGGAATTCAAGGAAGGGAAGATCCAAATCCATGTTAGACAACTGAGAGGGGGGGGGTGAATCAGTTGTTACTGAGCTTAAACAATTATGCTTCTTTTAAAACTCTTTGCAGAAACACTGAATGATGATCACAATAATGCAGATAAATAATCACAGGCATATTCAGCATCAGTCACATATATGAGAAACACAGAGACAGATATTTTCCCAAGGAAACCCATACAGGGTAAAAACCTCTTTTTCTTTATATGATAAGTAATAATTACATTATTTACATTATCATACATATGAGCACCAACTCATAATGAGGCTACAACCTCTGTTTAGCAAGCTGCAACTTGCTGAGAGCACCAACTCTCTATTTTCTCTAGCACCAACTAGAAGGAAGCACCAACTCTCTGGTTTTTCTAGCACCAACTAGAAGGAAGCACCAACTCCCTGGTTTCTCTAGCACCAACTAGAAGGAAGCACCAACTCCATGTGTTCAAGCACCCACTTGAACCTCTGAGGACAACAGTCCTCCCTAGCACCTCCCAACCACCCTGAAATATAAATTCATTGTTACTCAAACTTATTACAGTGATATAATTTTCAACAATGGCTTACGAGACTCATCATTGTTCTGTTGCATTTCATTACTCTGTCTGCCTTATTGCCTTCCTGCACACCTCACTTGCACTGTCTTTTCTTCTTCCTTTTAAGCTCTGTGTGCCATCCCCATTCACTGCACAGATCCTCTTCTGTTCAATTCATCTTCTGCACTCTCCTTCTTCTTCACACATGAATCACCTTCACCAACTACAATCACAGCAAACTCCAATAGCAACCGCGCCCCAAACTCTTCTCTGTATTGTGTATTTATAGCTTCTGTGCACCTTGTGCATGCAGTGTTCGCAATGCCTCTGCATGTTGACTCCGCGCCTTTATCCTCCACCTCTCGAGTGCTCTATCTGATCATTATCGTGATTCTTCATCTTCTCTAGTAGTTCACCCCGCGTGTCCAACATTACTGTATGTTATACTGAGATTGCTCAGTCTCTCTGGCAGTTTAAGACTCTTCGTCTTCTCTAAGACAGTCGAACTCTTGATCTTCATCGACCCTGATCAACGGTTCATGATCTTGATGAATCAACGGTCCTGATCTCATCGTGATCTCGCATCTCGTTGTTCCTTCGTTGGAGATTTTCGTCATTCCAAGTCATGATAGGCGAAACTCTTAGATCAACGGTCCACATCTTTTGATGTATTGATGGTCTGGATCATTTCATGATATCGCATCTCGCTAATCCTAAGATGGAGGTTCTCGTCACTCCCAGTCACGATAGGCGAGGCTCCGAGATGGAGCTCAGATCAATGGTCCACATTCTTGGTGATCCGACGGTCCTGATCCTTTCCCAATATCGCATCTCGCGATTCCTATGATGGAGGTTCTCGTCACTCCAAGTCGCGATAGGCAAGGCTCCAAGATGGAGCTCAGATCAACGATCCATGTTCTTGATAATCCGACGGTCCTGATCTTTTCGCAATCTCGCATTTCGCAATTCTTGTGACTTTCCATTCAGTGAGATGACGATCTTTTGCCACGTGTCCTCTTGATCCAACGGTCCTTGATTAAATCGCGATTTCACATCCCGCTGTTCCTTTGACTTTCTAGTCAGCGAGATGATGATCTCTCGCCACGTGTGATCCCCCGTGTAGATTCAACGATCCTCTTGTGGTCCGGATCCGAAGGCTATCCTTCTCTTGCTACCTCGCGACCTCGTGACTTGGAGTACCCAATGTTTGGACTCTCAACCTACGAACTCCCGAGTTCGCAAGATCTCTCTATCTCTCGCCACCCGTCCTTCCCAGATGGACGGTCCTGATCTTCTCGCCACTTCGCCGCCTCACGTCCTCGCACCTCGCGACTTTGAACACCCAATACTTGGGCCTTTATCCTGCGAACCCCCGAGTTCACGAGATCTCTCTGATCTCTCGCCACCCGTCCTTCCCAGATGGACGGTCCTGATATTCTCGCCACTTCGCCGCCTCACGTCCTCGCACCTCGCGACTTTGAACACCCAATACTTGGGCCTTTATCCTGTGAACCCCCGAGTTTGCGAGATATCTCCGATCTCTGCCACGCATCCTTCTTGTTTTTATTCAGATCTGACGGCCCTCATGCTGTCGGGAATTTTGGATGGGATCCAACGATCAGCGACGCTTCTCCTCCAAGTTTACACATCCTTCTTACTTGGAAGAATTTTGACTCTGCACTAATTCCTCCTGAGCCTATGTTGTTCCTGTTTGTCCATCGATGTAAATTCTGATCCTACCATCTTCAGTGTTGTACTTGCCATCAATGACAAGCGTACGCTATCTGTTAAGAATTTTCCAACAATCTCCCCCTTTGGCATTGATGGTAACTAAGGCACCCAAATTATTTTCTCCCCCTTTGACATTAATGTCAAAGAAGAGACATTCTCCCCCTGAGCTATTGCAGTAAATTTATTAGGCATTAGATAATTAAACAATACAAATCTCCCCCTAACAAGATGGACTCTTTTAGGTATGAAATGAAATGACACCCAGCTTTTGTCTGAGATATTCAAACGGTGTCTTGGCGAGGGGCTTAGTAAATATGTCTGCAATTTGTTCTGTAGTGGGAATGTAATGGACCTGAACAATCCGATTGGTGACCTGCTCTCTCAGAAAATGATATTTTATGGGAATATGTTTTGTCTTGGAGTGGAGGA
>JZKD02S2426426.1:226325-236639 GCA_000966675.3 Picea glauca
GTATCCACTTTGACTTATAGTACACTCATCACTTCACTTTACCTCAAGGGGTTACCTTCTAACCATCTTAAACCACTTTCCTTATTTTAGGGCTAACTCACTTCTAACCACTTGTAAACTTAGTAATTTCTCCATTAACTTTATTATTTAAATAATTTGTTTTGTATTCACTTTTAATTATAGTACATTCATCACTTCACTTTATTATTTACCTTCTAAAAATCTCTTAAACCACTTTGACTACTTTGACCTTTTTGGGCATCTAGATGACTCATGAGGGTTCTCCAACTTCACATGGCCATAACTCTCTAACCGTGAGGAGTTATGTGAAGTTCCACATACAGCTGGAAAGGGAATGACATATACTATCCATATAGAATAGTCTTTCCTTAAAATATATAAAAACTCATACCATTATCCATCAAACAAACTTGGGTCCATTACCCAAACTTGTGTTCTCCAACTTCTCATGGCCATAATATATAACTGTGAGGAGTTATGTGATGTTCCACATACCATCGGAAATGGAATGACATGTACTATCGATATAGAATAGTATTACCTTCAAATATATTAAAACTCATACCATTATACATGAAACAACCTTGGGTCCATTACCCAAACCTTTGTGCTACTGGAATTCTCTATCGGACTTTCTCCAAGGGTTGACATCAATCACTAAGGGTTGAAATCAATATAAAATATCACTCTCCAATGGTTGACATCAATGACAACCAAAAATCCATACCAACTATCCATCAACCTAAGCCAATTGTCTGACAATCTCCCCCTTTGGCATTGATGGCAACACTTAGTCATGATAACATTCATGCTTATACTCTTAATCAATATTTATATCTCTCCCCTTTTGACATCAATGGAAAAGGGTATCTCCCTTTGGGGCTACTCCCCCTGACTGAAATCTCCTTGGGGATGCTCCCCCTTTCTACCTGCCTTTGATTTTTCTGTGTTTATAAGCCTCTGATTACTCTCTTTCTCTTCATATGAATAATATCTCACATTTGACAAAGTGTATCACTCTGAAGTCATATCGCTCATTCTTCCCTTGTGATAGTCGCTCCCCTTGGAAACATGCCTCTATGCTCTCTCTCCAAGCATTTACTTTTTCATATGATAAATCTCTCCCCCTTTGTCCTATTTATGGTGCTTCCTCATGTACATCTAAGACATACAAGATAAGTATTCAAAAGCATTCAGTTTGGAGTAGAAATTACTCCTAGTCTCTAGCTAAGATACTCAAGGGATTCCCGTCGAAGCGGTTTTGTAAATATGTATTCCACTTGTTATTTTGTTCCCACATATTCAACTTTGATGTTCTTATCTACAACCTATTTCCGTAGAAAGTGATAATTGATTGGAATGTGCTTCGTATTGGAGTGCATCACCGGGTTTTATTATATGTTGATGGTGCTTGTATTATCACAATAGATTGGAATGGGCTCATCATAATCAAATTGTATATCTGTCAAAGTTTGTTTCATCCATAAAACCTGTGTACAACATGTTGTTACTGCAATATACTCTCTTCTCGATGGTAGATAAGGATGTTGATGATTGTTTCTTGCTTAGCCAAGATACTAAACACTCACCCAAGTAGAACGCCGCTCCACTGGTGCTTTGTCAATCATCAATGCAACCTACCAAATCTGCATCTGTGGAGGAAATAAGTGACAGATACTTTCCTTTTGGATACCATAATCTAAACTCTTATGTTCCTTTGAGATATTTGAAAATCCTCTTCACTGCTAATACATGTGATTCCTTTGGTGCTGCTTGAAATCATGCCACCTGTACAACTTCCTACATTACATATGGTATGGTTGTTGTCACGTATAGTAAGCTACCAATCATTGACTTGTATTGCCTCTGGTCTGTAGACTTTGAATCATCAACTTTTCTCAACTTGCAACTGGTTTGCATAGGAGTGGTAATTGGTTTTCAATCTTCCATTCTGATCCTCTTTAGCATTTCTTTGATATACTTCATTTGAGAAATAAAAATGCCTTGGTTTCTTTGACATATTCTAAGACCCAAAAAGAAGGATATTTCTCCAAGTAATGAAATTTAAATTCATTTTGCATATCCTTTGCAAATTCCTAGCTTAACTTGTCATTAATACTCCAAAACAATATCATCAACATAAATTTCAACTAATAAACTATTACCTTGAGTTACCTTGATGTAGAGGTTGTTGTGTGCGCTTCCTTTCCATAGTTCATAGGGAGTTTTGTCATTATCGTTTTTTAGCATTACTTTGTTTTGAATGTGAACTGATGTATGCACTGCATGTGTCCAAAATATATCTATCAATTTGGAATCCATTAACATTGTTCGAGCCATTTCCTTTGTAATTATTATCCATTATGATAATGTTCCTTTGTCTCTAAACCACTCTCTGAACCAATCTAAGAATCCATGCTCTTGTCCACTATAATATATCTGTCCAAACCTGCTAAGTGTTATTACGAATCCATCTCTATCCATATTTTCCGAGACCCTACTTGAGCAATTGTCCATAATGTTGACCCATTTATCACTATACTATCATGAAGTCTTGATTAATCTATCAAACTGTACTTCTGCTAACTGATTGCTCTGAATCTGTTTCTTAAACTCTACAAGTTGCTTGAAGGATGGTTCTTTGGTCTGTCACAACTATCGCATAGACTCCCCCTGTCTGATATTCATATTACTTGGGATTCTCTAAGACAGATGGCTTAGAACAATTCTTTCTATGATGTGTATTCATCATCATCTTCATTGGTAGATTCATCATCATCTTCATTAGTAGATTCATTATCTTTCTGAGCTCTGACTTATTTCTTTCTGTCTGTGGATTCATCTTTCACTACAATGACTGAAAGTACATCTCTTGAACATGTTCCTTATTTACTTTTCCTTCCCTTCTTTCAATTATTTTCCAAACATTTTTGTATCTGACATCTTTATTTTTCTCTGTAGAATTTTCTTCATCTCGTTTTATTGCCAATCTTGCGATCTCTGGTACCTGGTCTTTCTTCACCTATTCTTCCCATTTTCTTATCTATACTTTCTTATATCTGATATCAGTATTCTCTTTCATGGAATTATCGATCAAGCTTATACAATCACTGGATATGTTTCCATAGTTATGAAATTTGTAACACTCAATGTTACGTGCGACCACATAGGCAATTATTGCTTAAACATTTCTTTTATAATCCTTGCAATCTGCAACCTTATTTCCAAAATCAGTATAATAAAAAAAATGACCATAAAATAAATTTTCATACCTGGCAATTGTTACACATGATTTTGGTCATCTTGGTGATGTATTAACAATAGTGTACTCAGGCTCCCAACAAGAACTTTCTCCTGAGAGAAGTGGCATTTATCTCCTTCTAGAAAACATATTTTCAAAGTGAGTTCGCAGGCTGCATATGGCCTAGGGTGTGAGAATGTCCCATTCTCGTAGGCCACCTTCATCTAGGGTGCAAACTTCTCACAGGTTGCTCTATACACAGGGTGCGAACTTGTTTTTAAGCTTGGAAAAGAGAAGAAGTCTCGAGGGTTCTAGAAGGGAATCTTCTAGAAAATGAGTTGGCATTCGTATGGTTGTCATTTTACTGGCTTCTCTRATTTGGTGGGATCATTCTCATCCATGTAACCATCTCACCCTCTCCTAGATATTGAAAGGATTCTCATGGAAAAGGTTAAGCAAGGTTAATTGAAGAATTGGTGAAGGAATTGTGTGAAGAACCCTCCTTGAATAGAAGCTTGGAGACTCTAGTAGGTCTATCAAGAGGAATTGGATCTTCTTCATGCAAGTACAGAGCAAGTGTGTGTGTTGGAACCAAGAGTCACTGAAAGGAAGCTTGCGACATCAAGGTGATCAGGTTGTATCTTCTACTTTCGATTAATATGATACAATGGCATGTCCCTTTCCCATAAAGTCTCTCTTACTTTATTGTGTAATTCCTTGATCATATGCATAAGTTGACATTGAATACATTTTGCTATCTTCACTTTGGTTGGTTTCTGTTGTCTTGGTCTTGGCCTCATGAGATCATCAGAGTGAAGCGGGAGCAACAAAGACTTAAGGAAGTGATACAAAGGTATGTCACTTGTTCCTCCTTACTAGCTAATTCAATGGTCATAACTTAGGGAAAGAGTCATGTCCTGTCATGTTTTGTTCTAGATCTAGGTGGATCTAGGGAGATCTGTTAGTGTCCGCACCTACCGATTAGTCCAATAACAAATTTGGCGACTCCACTGGGGATGCAACCCATTTTTTAGTGGTTTTTTGTGTTTTTCCTTGGCCATTTTCTCTTGCCTTACCTTTCTTCATTTATATCAATCTTTGAGTCTTCAGGAGACCTTGAAACACTCTCTGGGTCCAGAAGTCCCTTCAAAATTTTTGTCCTTTTCCAAAATTTTGCCTAGTTCCAGGCCTTCTCGCACTGAACCCCTCTGTGGCCTGCGAGAACCCCTTGAGTTCGCACTCTTCCTTTGAGTCCAGTGCGGTATTCTCACACTCTGCTTGAGGCCATCCTACGAGAATGCTCCATTATCGCACTGTACATTACTAATAGCCTGCGAACCCATTTTAAAAATTTTTGGAATTAAGGTTTTTGTATGCTCAAATGCCCAGATCTGTATGTCTGTTTGAAAAGAACTTCTTGGACCACTGGTTGATTGTTTCTTGACTTCGGATTTTGTGCACGATCAGTCTTCGTAAATCAAAGGCTCTTCTTGTCCATCTTTTTCTCAACTCTCATCTCTTGACTTTTCTTAGCAAGGATATAATCTCTGATCCTGGAATTTGAGTACTTGTTTGGTTAGGAGCTGATGATCGGTTTGAAAGTTGGGATTGTTTGTCTTTCTCATTTGCTCATTACTTGGAAAATCATTGTTCTCATGCAATTGAAAAGACTAGTCTTGTCTGCTTGTCATTTTTGTCTCCATTGAAAGATTGGTTTGGGTTTTGTTTATTGCTTATTCGTTAGTTATTGGTTTTCCTTAGTTTCACCACCATGGTGGTTCTTTTTGAAAAGTAAAATACATTTTTATTTTTAAAAGCATTTTCATTTTGAAAATATTGGAAATCAATTGTTGAAATAGAACAAATAGAGAATTGTCATTGTTACGTGATTCGTTGAAGATTGCACTTTAAAGAAGATTGTATATCGTAGTTCAAGATTGTTCCAGAAAACTCCTCTTTCCCTCTTGTAACTAGGATTCATTGAACAAGAATTGATATTTTTCATTCCTGTCTTTGCATTGTTGGGTCAGAGTCTCACACAACATCGGTTTCATTTCCATTTCCTTTGAGTAACAACAACCTTTAATAATATTGCACAATTTTAACATTTAACTAGTAACTCTTTTCTAGGACTTTATTACACCAACAATTAACTAGGCTAGAGCTTTGGAATAGGCAGAGAGATACACTCTCCAAAGCACAAAACACACAATAGCATCTTGTGTTAAGGAGTTTCAAATTCCATTTGTAACATTTTTTCCTAGGAAACCCTTCTCACACAAGGGTCAAACCCGAGGTCGCATTGATATTGACAGAGTTACTCACCCTGCTTTGTCGATATTGGTGTAGAGATTGCACATATTACGGGGGTCAGTTGAAGGTATACCCACAATGATGAGTGGAAGCCTCTCAAGCTGATTTCGGGCTAGATACCCTGCCCTTGCGTGTGAATCGGACTGTCGACTGTCCCCCTAGGCTTTATTGTTGTTGGTGGTAACCTTAGTGGCCTATCTTCTTAGGATCTTACACGAGGTGACTGTGAAGGGGCAAGTCATCACGGTACCTAGAATCGACGTTGGCCAAACTCACTCGGGTTCCTTGGAGGGTATACCCATGATTATGTGTGGGATCTTACACTAGGGTGTAATTCCATTAAGCAGGTCATTTTATTAATTTTTCCACCCTAGCCTAGCCCCTTCTCGTCTCGTTGTTGCGACGTTGGATTTCATCACCAACTAGTAACTTCAGAATTAGAAGATCTTGTTTTCTTAGTTTTGTTTCCTAGAATTTTTACTAGCACATGTTGTTTGTTTACCCAAGTTCACCATGGGATTTTCTTCGTAAATTGGTAACGTGTTCACAATAGATCCTCCACGTCATTCACATAGAATGCAGGGATTACCCCCAGAAAATCTGGAAGGTTCTCAACCCTTGCCTACAAGCTCACCAAAGGGCTCTCCTCAACAGAGTGAAGTCCAAGACGTCACCACTCCACAAGTGGAAAGAATTGACTCTCTAGAATGGTTTTGAATTACCAATTCTCAAGAGGACTTTCGACTTCACCCCGATTCTGAGAGACGTATTATGAAAGTGAATTCTTTCGAATACTTAGTTGTTTTGTCTTCTGGATCACCGGTTGGACCTTTTCTAGGACATGAGGGCCAAGATCCTTTTTGGAATAATAGTATTTTTAGACGGGATCTCTTTGGTTCAGGAGCAAGTGTTGATATCACCATCTCACTTGTGTTCCCCGAAACCTCTGACCCAGACGCAGTACCTTTTACTACTGCTTATTATTTTCCTAGTACAAAAGATCCGTGAGCTGACCACATCTTGACCCTCCCTTTAAAAATGGTCCATTACATAGATACTACGAGTATTCACACCGAGATTACAGTGGCTAGTCAAGCCCCCATTGGCACACCACTCTCGCCCAGTGTCACCCCGACACTTCCACCCGGATACCGTGTGTTGAATGCTTCTATTCCCACTCCTACAAAAACCCCATCTGGAACTCTTGGTGGTCCCTCTTCTTCTGGGCACTCTCCTCCCGGCTTCATTTTGACACTTCCTCAACCATCTTTCGGAGGACCTTTTCCATCCTTTATCGGTGGCAACAATCCTAGTGGCACCATCCCATTGTTCACACCAAATTACCAGATTCTTGTTGGTGGACAATTTCACCAAGTAGGTTTGAATAAACCCCCCCTTGTAGGGCAAATTCCTATTGGAACACAAGTCCCAATCGGAACACAATCTTCGATTGGAGCACAACCCCCACCGACCCCACCCTATGGACAAAACATACTTCCATCCATGGACCAATATTGGAACCATCTGATACAACATAATCCTCAATCGACTAGGGGGAAACAACCTCCAACTACATCCATTATACCCCCTAGTATAGGCCAACCATATCTAGGTACGTCCAATCTTATTTGGTGCTCGAATGCTCAAACTCACGTCCCTGTTCAAGGATACAATCCCATGAGATAATTTCCTCCACAACAACCATTGAATCTACCTGGGTCTTCGCATTATATGCAGACTACTTATGGTCCCACTAGTTTTCCAATGAGACTCCCTCCCTAAAGCCACTAGTACCTGCATGTGAACAAACAGTTACCCTTCTTAGCCACTTTGGATCTTCTGGATCTATCGAGGATTTTAAATGATTCGATCCGTCACTCTCCCCAATGGCTCATTATACCATCCAAGCTACTGTCTGACATCCCTAAATTCGATGGCAAAGCGGGAGAGGACCCGAACAATCACGTCATGACTTTTCACCTTTGGTGCTCATCCAACTCCTTGATGGATGACTCTATACATTTATGTCTTTTTCAACGAACTCTCACAGGTTCTGCCGTGAAGTGGTATATAGAATTACCATGAGGTTTATTTACCGACTTCAACACCCTATCTATGGCTTTCCTCACCCACTACCAATTACCAATCCATTATGAAACAGGGACCGAGATTTTAAGTTCTTTCAAACAAAACAAAGCCACTCATATATCGGATCACATTCATGAGTGGTGACAGAGATGATGTCTCATCAAACTCGAACTTTTCGATCAGTTGCTCACAGAGTGGTTCACAAAATCATTTGTGAATGACATCAGTCATTGTTATCCACAATTTTGGTCATTATGATGATGTCATGATGATGGAAAATCAAGCTCTTCAATAAGAATACTTTCCTGAGAAAAGTTGCACTTGTCTGTTTCCAGAAAACTATATTTTTCAAATAGTTTGCAGGCTGCATATATAGCTGCCTGCGAGAATGCTTGATTCTCGCAGGCTGCATAAAGCCAGGGTGCGGATAATTCACACTGTAATCATGGCTAGGGTGCGAACATTTTTTTAAAGAGGAAAAAGATGAAGTTATTGAGCCTTCTAGAAGAGGATCTTCGAGAAGAATGAGTTGGCTAACGAATGGTTGTTCAATTACTGGCATTCCAGATTTATTGGGATCATTTATTATCCAAGCAACTAAATTATCTTCTCCTATATATTGAGGAGATGGCTCATGGAAAAGGTTAGAAGCAAGCTAGAAAGAGATTGATTGGAGAATTGTTGAAAGCCTGTATGAAGGACTGATGCTACAGCAGCAAGAGACTACAGCAAGGTCATCACATGTGGTTGATTTTCTTCATGCATGAGCAAGTGTGTGTGTCAGAGCTAGGAGCCATCGAAAGGAGACCTACGAAATCAAGGCTCAGGTTGTAAGTTTCACTTTCAATTAATTCAATACAGTAATATGTCCCTTTCCCATAAAGATGATATCACTTTATTACATGATTCCTTGATCACATGTATAGACTAGTTATTGAATGTATTAATCTACCTTTACTTTGATTGGTTTGTTCTGTTGTGACCTGAACGGAGCAAGAGCATCGGAGCAAAGCTTGGAACAACAGAGACCTAGGAAAGCATTCATAAGGTATGTCCACAATCCTTATCTCTTAGTTCACTCAATAGACTAGATCTAGGGAAAGAGTAGTATTCTATCATGTTTTGTTCTAGATCCAGGTGGATCTAGGGAGATCGGTTTGTGTCCGCACTTACGGATTAATCCTGAAACAAAATTGGTGATTCCGCTGGGGAACTTATCCCTTTGTCTTTTTGGTTTTTTGAATTTTCTGTGGCCATTTTCTCTATTTCAATTATTCTCCTGTTTTGTCAGTGTCTGAGTCCTCAGGATACCCTGAGAGACCTTCTGGGTCTATAAGCCTGATTGATTTTTTCTTGTATTTTCAAATTTTTTAGTATCTTCAGGGATTCTCACACTGTGTCCATTGATAGCCTATGAGAAACACTGAAGTTCTCACTCTGCCTATATAGTCCATTGCGAACAGTTCACATTCTGCATTACAGTGGCCTGCGAGAATACTATATTCTCGCACTGTGTCCAAGGCTTGCCTGCAGGCAGATTTTGAAAAATTTTTGAAATCAAGTTTTGACTTTGTCAATTGCTCAGAACAGTTGATTTGTGTCTTTTTGGCTTATCGGATCATTGACTTATACACCTCTTGCTTTAGTTTTCTTGTTTGGAGAGATTTAGGGTTTCTAGGTCTTCTTTGCTTTTGGTAACTTGACTTTCTTTTCTTGGCTCTGTTTGGCATTTTCTTTCTCTCTGATTTTTGGAGTTGGATGTGTCTGTGTGGCTGAGAACCAGTGATTGGTAGAGGGTTAAGTGCTTGTGGTTTTCTCTTTTGCTTTGTGGTTCGAAAGAACATTTTCATTTTCTTTGGGAAGACTCATTGGTTTGGTTTTTGTTTTTACTTTCATTGAAAGAAGTGGCTGGGTTGTTTTGTATGATTTGGTTTGATTTGGTTTGATTTGATTTTTCTTTTCTCATTAGTAAGAGTTCTTCTTGGAAAGTGAACAATTAGTTTTCTTTCAAGTTTTTTGTTTTTGCCATTATGAAAACATTGTAAAATCAAATTTTAGAGCTCATTGAAGTATTGAAAAAGACATTTAGAGATTGATATTTGATTAATGATTATTTGCATAGACATCTGAAAGGAAATTGTGCATTGCATTTGCATTGTAGTATTGAGATTGATTCGGAAAATATTCTCTCTCTCCTGTAACTAGGATTCATGGAATGAAACAGATTATATTTCATCATTGTCCTTGCATTACTTGGGTCAGAGTCACACATCATGAGTTTCACTTCCGTTGCCTTTGAGTAATTAACAACCTTTAAGAATATTGTGTAATCTTAAAATCAATCTAGTAACTTTTTCTAGGGCTCTTTACACCAACATATTAGCTAGGCTAGTGCTTTGGAGTAGGAAGAGAGACACACTCTCCATAAGCTCAAAAAAAACAATAGTATCTTGAGTTAGGGAGTGTAAAATCCATTGGCAGCATATTGTCCTGGGACGCCCTTCTAACACAAGGGTTAAGCACTAGGTCTCATTGGTGTTGGCAGAGTTACTAACCCTGCTTTGTTGACATCGATGTAGAGATTGCACGTATTACAGGGATCACTCCGAGGTATACCCACAATTATGAGTGGAAGCCTTTGAGTTGGTTTC
>JZKD02S2426426.1:236958-247971 GCA_000966675.3 Picea glauca
ACCACACATGGACATAAGTGACGTCCCAGAAGTTTTTACACCACCTCCACAAGTAGCATCCACTGATCCTCTTGCTGAATTTCGTATTACTAATACTATAGAGGATTACCGCATTTGTCGTGGTGAACGACCTGTTGGACGATTAAATCCTTCTGAAGAGACTCTTGTTACATCCTCTGAATCAACCGCTGGGCCTTCTCACGGTGTAGTAGGCCAAGATCCTTTTTGGTCGGGTGATTTCCGACGAGTTCTTTTTGGCACTGAGTCATCTCCTGTCTACGAAATCAACCCTCCTATGTCTCCTGAACCAGAGACTGCACCAGAGACTACCACTTATCATTTTGTTCTTCCTCCCGAGATGGCCCATCTCGCAAATACTACGAGTGTCCAAACCGAGATTCCTGCAACTACTCTTGCCCCTATTAATACCCAGCGACCTCCTGAGGTTAACCCGAATTTACCCCCCGGTTACCACGCTTTGAATCCTTTGTTGAATGTTCCTCATCCAACACCTCCACAAACCCCAGCTGGTTCTCCAGGTGGTCCTAAGTTTCCTGGGCATCCTATTCCCGGTTTCATCCCGACACTCCCTCAGTTTCCTACTGGAAATCCTAATGCTAGTAGCATTATCCCGACTGTTGCACCGAACTTGCACATCCCTGTTGGTGGACAGGGTGGTACGGTTACTTTTCCTCTTCTCGGACACCATGCGGTTACTGCACAACCTACGGTTGGCACACAAGTTCCGGGTGGAACTATACCTACGGCAGGGGGTCCAACCTCACCCTTTGGACAGAATATACCTCCTGAATTGGCCCAGTTTTGGACTCAACTTTTAGAAAATCTTCCTCAGAGTACTGGGGGGCAACAGCCTATCCCTACTGTTGGCCAACCTTATCCAGGGGTAACTAATCCTATCTGGGGTTCTAGTCAGACTACTCAACCCCAGATCCCTACTCAGACCCAAGGTTATAATCCTTGGGGTTACTACCCTATCCGCCCACCACCGAATCAACCAGGGGCTTCCCTCTACGGGCAGTCTGCTTATGCCCCTACTGGTTTTCCGACAGGGCTTCCACCCCAAAGCCACCAGTACCCGCAAGTAAAATGACAGTTGTCGTTTCTTTCTACCTTGGACCTGCCAGATTTGTCTAGGATCCTGAATGATCCTATCTGTCACTCTCCTCGATGGCCTGCTATCCCTGCCAAACTTCCCTCGGATATTCCGAAGTTCGATGGCAAGCCGGGAGAGGACTCTAATAATCATGTCATGACTTTCCACTTATGGTGTTCGTCCAACTCTCTGATGGATGATTCCATTCGTCTTCGTCTTTTTCAACGAACCCTGACCGGTTCGGCTGCGAAGTGGTATATTGAACTGCCACGAGGTTTCTTTTCTGACTTCAACACCTTGGACATGGCCTTTCTCATGCATTACCAGTTACTGATCCGTTACGATACTGGGACTGAGATCCTAACATCTTTTAAACAAACGAAAGGTACTCACATCTCAGATCATATACATGAGTGGAGACGTAGACGCCATCTCATCAAACTTGAACTCCCTGATCAGTTATTGGCAGAATGGTTCACGAAATCCTTCGTGAACGAGATTGGAAAAGACATTACTATGGGCGGTGTTGTTATATAAGAGCAGGCTATAAGTCGAGCTCAGTATCTTGATCTCGTTTATTCGCAAACGGGAACCCTCTACGATTTACTGCCCGAGCTACCTCATCCTGGTACTTCCAGCGCTTCTACTGCTCCAGCTGCCTCGCATGCGGCTGATGGTGTGATTGGGACTGCTCATACCCACTCACATTCCGTTTCGACCACAACCCCTAAACCCACCTCTTCTAATGTTCAGAATGCCCCGTCTCCTGCTCCTCCCGTCGGTAAAACCTCAGAAGTGAACGCTGTTCAATCTACACCGACCGGTAAGAATAAGTCAAAGAAAGGGAGAGGCAAGAATAAGGGGGGTAAAAATAATAATCCCACCGAACCAACTCCGAATGCTCCTGTTGAAGAGTGGGATAAACGTAAACCACAGTACCCTTGTCTTATCTGCGGTGACGATCACTACACCAAGGATTGTCCTCAACGTGCCAAAGTTTCTAAGTTCCTTCAGGGAACACCAAAACCACCTACCCCGGCAGTCTTGTCTCAACCTTTCCCGTCTCAGCAACAAGCCTCGTTGGTCATCCATGACCAACCTTCTACTTCCACCACATCATATGTTTTGATGTGCACCGGTGATTCTAAGAAGAATGATGTTGCAATTGCAACTAGAGCTAAAGACTATACTCCTTCCAAGGAGAAGGTTGATGACTTACCTCCTGATCTGGTACAAGCTTCTCCATCGAATCCACCTACAAACGGTCCTCCTCATCTCGAAAGACYGAGTCTTGATACAGTCCTACGACCCCCTAAAGGTGTTGTTCGCAAGTCGGCGTTCAATCCTCACGCTCGTGCGGCTCAGAACTACAGTATTGTAGAAGATCTGGCCCAGGCACCTTCAACGATGTCCGCCCTTGAGGTCCTTTAGTCTTGTCTTGCGCAACGAAGGGCCCTGTTGAAAGCTATAGGTGGTATTGACCCTACGGATTCGAATTTGATAGTCTTTGACTTGGACCAGCATGTTCCAAGGTTGCCCCCCCAGCTTGCTTTTCAGATACAAGTTATTGTTGCTGACAAGAGAATTTGTCGGACAGTAGTTGATGAGGGGGCCTCTACGTGTGTAATGTCTCTTGCTTATTGGAAAGCCATTGGCTCTCCTCCGTTAACGGAATCACAGAATACTCTAAAAGCATTTAATGGATCTGGTTTTAAGCCTTATGGCGTTATTTCCTCGTTGACTGTCACTCTCGAAGGTAAGACCGTCCAAATTGAAGTGGAGGTTTTCGATTCTCACTTAGATTATAATCTTCTTCTTGGACGTAGCTGGGTAGATTCCATGCACGCTGTTGTGTCAACCCTTTTCCGGGTCTTACGATTTCCTCACCAGGGAAGAGTGGTTACAGTTGATCATCTTGCCTTTTTCAATTCCGATACTCGCACGGGGAACGTACCGTTCATAGATAAAACCCCACTGGGCTACGAGAATGTTGGAGTCGGTCTTTTGAAAGACTCTTCGTTAATGGGTACTTTTCCCATACCACCACCACCCGATATTCTACGCCCGTCCGTTGCTTCGATTAATATGATATCCGTTGTTCCTTATGAACTTCCTGCGTCTTTTGACCCTTGGATAGTCCCTGATCCCAGAGATCATGCTCGTTTCGGTGACATTATGCCGTTAAGTCCGATTGAGTCTGCTTATCAAGCGGTTCAATCGGCAACTTCTTCTACATCCTCTCCGGAGGAGTTTTCTCCTGATCCCTTCCGTGTCGTCTTTCCCACTGACGAGATGATCATGTCCGTCATGGCCGATATGCCTTGGGATGATAGGCATCATCGTTCCATTCTGTTTCTGGAACAACACACTCTGGAGAATTATCAGTGGATTTCGACTCCGTCGACCATTGTTGTCACAATGACCATTCCTGGATCTACACGAGATGTGTTTGCAGAAGGGAACCTAAGTAATATTTCTCCTACGATTCCCATTGATATTTCCGTGAAACCTGGAATAGTTGAAAATGTTCACATTGGAGCTTCGTGTTCTCCAAAGGAAATTGTCACTTATACTGCGTTATTCAAGGAATTTTGTGATGTCTTTGCCTGGAGTTACGAAGAGATGCCAGGTATCGACCCATCTATCGTTGTGCATGAGATAAAAATGTACCCTGGAGCCAAACCAGTACGGCAGCGCCTCCGTCCTGTCCATCCACGTAAAGCGGCAGCCATTAAACTCGAAGTTGAAAAAATTCTTAAAGCTGGTTTTATCTACCCTGTGGCTTTGACAGAATGGGTTTCCAACCCTGTACCGATCGATAAGAAAGGTGGGAGTATACGTGTTTGTGTCGATTATTGGGACATTAATAAAGCTTGTCCGAAGGACAAATTTCCGACCCCTTTTGTCAACCAGATCGTCGATGACTGTGCTGGTAGTGAGATCTTTTCCCTCATGGATGGATTTTCTGGCTACAATCAGATTAATATCGCTCCCGAGGATCAACATAAAACCGCTTTTATTTGTCCTTGGGGTACTTTAGCCTACAGAAAACTTTCGTTCGGTCTGAAGAACGCAGGTGCCACGTTTCAACGTGCGATGTCTTATGAATTTCATGATATAAAGCATATCGTTCAACCTTATTTGGACGATTTTCCGGCTCATTCCTTACGCCGGGTCGATCACCCTAATCATCTTCGAGCAATTTTCGTTCGTTGTCGGTTCTATCGCATTCGTCTCAACCCACATAAATGTGTCTTTTACGTAGAGTCCAGCTGTCTTCTCGGTTTCATTGTGTCACGTCAGGGGATCCGGGTAGATCCGATTAAGGTTGAGGCAATTCTCAATCTTCCTCCTCCTTCTTCACTACGCCAGTTACAAAGTTTGCAGGGGAAAGAAAACTTTCTTCGCCGTTTCATTCCGAACTACACCGAGATTACTCATGGTTTCACACGTCTTTTAAAGAAAGGTTTAGAGTTTGTTTGGGATAAAGTTGCCAACAACGCTTTCGAAGCTCTAAAGTTGTCCCTTACAAAAGCTCCTCTTCTTTTTCCTCCGGATTACAGTAGGGATTACTTTCTTTATTTAGCAGCGTCCAAGTATACCATCGGTATGGTCCTTGTTCAATATATTATAACCACGATGAACATGTTATATATTACTTGAGTAGAAGTCTCTCATCAACTGAAATCAAGTACCAACATGTTGAGAAACTGGCTTTGGCTGCTGTTCAAGCAGTCCAACGATTTCGTCATTACATTCTTGCTAGAAAAACTACTGTGATTTCGCATTGCAACCCCATGCAACATATATTGACACGTCAATTGCTGGGGGGCAAGTACTCCAAATGGATAGTTATTCTCCAGGAGTTCGATTTGGAATTCGATCGTGCCACATCGAAGAAATCCTTGGTTTTTGCTGAGTTGATTTGTGATTTTCCCCACACTGCCATGGAAAATGTAGTAGTTGGTTCGTTACCTGACGAATCACTTTTCCTTATCAGTGCCGATGATATTTGGTACAGAGATATCATTATATATCTCCAAACTCAAACTTTTCTGCCTGCTTTGACCAGTAATGAATGACGTCGGATACGTTATGAGGCTCGCCATTACATTATTCTTGGCGACACTCTTTACCGTCGAGGCATTGACTCTATTTTTTGACTTTTTTTTACCTTTGACGAAGCTGAGAAAGCTTTGAATGACTGCCATTCAGGAGCATGTGGTGGTCATATGTCTGGGTATGCTACTGCCCAGAAAATCTTACGTGCAGGATACTTCTGGCCTTCTCTATTTCATGACTGCATTACTGTTGTTCAGAAGTTTCATGCCTGCCAGACCTATCAACAAAAGATTAGGTCACATCCCGCTCCCCTTCACCCTGTAGTCTCAGTAGATCCTTTTGCTAAATGGGGCATTGATTTCATGACATGTCACCCTCACTCGGTCAGGGGGCATGGCTATATTATTGTAGATGTTGATTATTTCACAAAGTGGGTCGAGGCAATGCCTACATTCGATAATACTGGGAAGACTGTAGCACTATTTTTATTCAACCATTTCATCACTCATTTCGGTGTCCCTCAGGATATCGTTACCGATCACGGTAGTCACTTTTGGAATTATATGATGTCAGAACTTACATAAAAGTTGGGCCTTCGTCATGACATCTCAACACCTTATTATCCACAGGCTAATGGCCAGGTCGAATCTATCAATAAGTTTCTCATAACTATGATTCGATGGATGATAGGAATACATAAGACTAGCTGGCACATGATGTTGTTTTCAGTATTGTGGGCGTATCGGACATATGTTAAATCCGCCACGGGATTTACACCTTTTCGTTTAGTTTATGGCATGGAAGCCATTCTACCCATAGAATGCGAAATACCTTCTTTGAAACTAGTCATAGAGCTCTTACCCAATACTTTTGCAGAAGAGGAACGTATGTTGTTTTTAATGCAATTAGACGAGACCCGGCGTGATGCCACTTTGGTGATCGAAGCCCAAAAGAAACGCGTTAAGGCACAATATGACAAGCATGTCAAGCCTCGTGTTTTCTCTGAAGGTGATCTTGTTCTTCTATATGAACAAGATAAAGATGTCCTTGGAGCCGGGAAATTTGAACCTATGTGGCGTGGTCCCTATATTGTCAGTAAAGTTTTGGAAAAAGGAGCGTATGAACTAGTCGATTATGATGGTGTACCTTTGAGTGAACCCAGGAATGGGTTGTACTTAAAGAAGTACTATGCATAAGTTATTTGTGCATGAGTGCTTGTATTTTATGTATCATACTGCGTGTGTGTGTTGCATTAGTTTTGTTTTTGACATTATCTGGTCTCTGCCCTTACGTGACATTGTGTTTGATTGTCAGATGTCAGAGTATTCGCTACCTTATGTTGGCTTTACTGATGGAGCTAGCCGTAGTACTCGAAACCTAGCTTCCGCTGCATGGGCAATCTACGCCCCGACAAACGAACTCATATCTCTACGAGGTATATGTCTTGGCTGAGCAACCAATAACATCGCAAAGTATAGCGCCGTTGTTGAACTATTGGTTGATGTTATTTCTCTTGGGGTTCATCATTTGGTTGTCTGATTGGACTCGCAGTTGGTAGTGCTACAACTCAGTAATGTATATTCTATTCGAAGCCCTACTTTATTAAGGATATTTTTGCGAATTCGTCTCTTGGAAAGATATTTTGACCACATTAAATATCAACACATTCCAAGAAGTCTTAATACATTGACAGATGCTTTAGCTAATTATGTATTGGACAGACATTTGAACAATTTATAAAATCAAACACATTAAAATGTACACATTGTAATGTAAGTCGGTAGAAGCTGTATATATATATATATATATAACGATCAAAGTTTGTTTTTTACAAAATGGTTGTCCGAAGACCAAAATATCAAAAATGGGAGCTCGTGGCTTCTACAAAGTGACATCACTAATGATGTTCACGATAACAGACTAAAGTCCTAGCTACCCTGCGGAGCAAGCGACCCATAGAGGCTGAGACTCCCACGGTGTGATGCTGATCACATCGTGGAATCTCCTCCAGGGGCATCTCTGGAACATCTGCCATAAGGCCCTCTAAGTTTTGCTCCACTGTCAAGTAGTCTTCGGCATACTGCGGAACGGCTACTGCTGCCTCTCCTCGACGCTGAACCGGAGAACTACCAGCAGGTCTATATGCTCCAACGTCTGTGTCATCAACAAAATTTTGGTGTTAGTCTTCCGATTAATCTATAAACAAAAAACATTTAAATATATCAAAAATGAAAAAACATTTAAAAAATTAAAATTGGTATACTTCTTACCGAGGTTCCCCCACTGTGCATCTTCTGGTAGGGCAAGGTCTGGATCGCCACAGAAATCTAGGCCAGCATATGCGTAGTCCTCTATCATCAGCACCTGGCCTTGAAGCCAATCGAAGAAACGATCGTCATATATGACGATAGGCCCTGCCACATGATGGGCCATAAGTTGGCACCATCGTAACATCCTTGGGTCCCTGGGACCCGGAAAATGCCAATCTGCCTGAAGCCTAAATACCGGAACCCTCTCGCAAAAGAAGGATACCAAAAGAGATCCATACCCGAATTTTTTTAAATCTCCGTGCCTGCATTTAGTCAGTTGTTTCTTAAGGCTGCGTAGAACTTCATTGGCCCAGTTGAAGACCCGGGGCTCAGTACACTCGATGGCATACTGAAAGTAGCTCTGCAGAGCCATGTGTGGGGCGACACTTCCTGCCATCCGAGCGATAGTAAAGAGAATGGTACGGATAGTTATATCAGTCACTCCCCAAATGGCTACCTTCCCTTTCTGACGTTCAGCCTCAGGCACACAATACTGCCTGCAATACTCGCTCATTTTCAAACCCCCTCTTCGGTTGCCAGTCAAACTGACATAGGATCCCCATCTTGACAACCCGGTCAAGAAATAGATATCCTCGATATCTATACTCAAGGTGTGAGCTCCCACATTGAAGACTTGTTGATCCGGGTCCCACATTCGGATCAGGTACTCTAACAATCGCACTTGGGCTCTCATGCCCGAGATTCAGAAATACTTCAGGAGACCGCAATCTCTCAAAGCGGCAATAGTTTGTGGGTGATTTTAGGCATTGGTATTGTCTTCCTCGTGCTCACGTTGTCTCCATTTGAGAAACATAATGAAGATTATTTACCTGCATGGCAACCATATAAAGATAATTAATAATCTAAAATATGAGAAAATTGGTTTTATTGGCTAAAACATTACACAAAAATTTGACTCTGCGCTGTTCGCAGGTGGAGTATAACGCACAGTGCGGATTTCCCACACTCTACCTTAAGCCCACCTGCGGGAATAAGGACTTCTCGCAGGCCCCGTATGGGTAGCCTGCGAGAATCCTTTCACGCGCATAGGGTTTCAAAATTCAACCAAAAACTTAATTTTTAACCATTAAAATCATGAAATTAAACCATGCAAAGGTAGAAGATGGAGAGCCTACCAAAACACCGCAGACATCTCGAAGAATGATGGTCCGATGCTCCCACAAATCGATGCTGAAGGAAGAGAATGAAATGGAAGTTTTTTGCACTCAAAATGGTAAAATGGTAAAATAGCATGGTAAATTTGTTATAAATTCTTTTTATTACTTTTACTATGTTAAAAAGTGGGTTTTTTCATATTTATTTGTTATTAACCCTAATTTCTAATGAAAGAGTGAGTAAAATACTTTACAGGTATGGAACATGAAGGGTATTGGACGATTTTTTCTATGGTGTGGTATATTTTTGATTGTTTTCTATGGTTTTGTTATAAAACCTCGAGCGCTTTTTATCCGTTCTCGCGCTTGTCAAAAACATAAGGACGTGATCGAGCGTTGTTTTATCCCTTTTCCGGGCTCGCTGTGGTTACACAAAAAAGAAACCTCCTGGAGTTATCTTTAAGCTCTTTTCAGACACTCTAAATAAGAAAAGATTGTCGAGCGACCTCGCTATGTTCACGCTCGATAAAGTATTTGAAGTATGCATCCTCCAAGCGATAGTTTAACCCTTTTTCGGTCTCGTTGGACTATTGTACGAAAAAAGCACTGAGAGAGTTCTCTTTTGAGTGTTTTTCCAAACTCTATAATCTTGAAAAACCTTTGAGTTTTCTTTCTTTGGACTCATAAAACAAACATTGAAAGGCCCATATGGGATATGAGTTTTCTTTATGTGTTTTTCAGACTCTCGGAACATGAAAAACCTCTGATTTTACTATCTTTGGACTCGTTAAACAAACATTGATAGACCCGTAATGGGACCGAACCACTCCTTCCTAGGGTTCGTTAAAAATACTCCGAGGGACTCATCCGAAGGATGAGCTTATATCAACAAGCATATGTGATCCTCTTTAAGCTTGCGTAAAAATAAAGAGGTACTTGCCAGAAATGGTGGGGGGAAATTTGGGAAAGGGATATGTTTCATCTTTACATTAATTGGCAGTACGAGTCGCTCTTGAACATGACACTCCCTATTCATCATCTGAAGCCGATTTGGGTAATCCATTTGTCTCTCATTCGATTTGATAACAAGATCGTTTCATGTGTCGTCTTTGAGTCAATGCTGCCAAATCATTGGTCGTGTCATTCATATGTTCAAGAGAAGTCTGTTCGAAACCTCTATTTGAGTCGGCCATCTGCAGTTATCCATTCTTTTCGTGTCGGCCTTCCCTGTGTCTAAAGTCCAATTGTTACATGCTCTGTTTCACTTTCAAACTATGTTACTCATTTCATGTCATTGATGGGGGATACATCAAGGCCCTCCTGTGACGAGTCTTGTTCCGTCGACATCAGCACATTATCCAGTATTGAGACTTAGAAATCATTCAGTACCTTGGAGCTTGCATGCCTCCATGGCAAGTTTCCTCGCTTTCGACAGTGGGTTTACATTATTGACCTCTGATCGAAAGATTATTTCGATTGTTCGACGTCAGCTCATTTATTCATAGTCGATAGATTGTACTTTAGTACCTTGGGAGTCATTGACATTAATGGTGATTTCCCTCGCACTTGTTAACGGTTGCATTAATGACCGGTAATCAAGTGGTTTCTGCCATGTTCGACTTCGACACATGTAATCACATGGCCAGATTCATACTTTGGTCGATGAGGTTGAAGACCCTGGGTATTATCTTTGTGATCCAGGTTGTGATGGAGTATGTATGATTTGCGACACATAGATCCACTGTGTATGTTTCGTGGCTATTTCGTTTTGATTGAAAATTTGTCGCATAGATCCACAGTGTATTCAGGTGGCTATGCTATGTTATGACTGCATGGATCCACAGTGTATTCAGGTGGCTATGCTATGTTATGACTGCATGGATCCACAGTGTATGATTGGTGGCCATGATCTTTTCTTATGATGTCATCAGTCTATGATCTGAGTATGGGAATGCCTACCTCATAAGGGATACATATTATATTATGCCGATGCTTGGGTGGTTGCAGGTTTCCGATTAGATGTGCTCTTGGTTCTTGACACACACATGCAGCTTACAAAGTCCGTCGACTGTCACTGATTCCACTCTCAGACTTTGGGGGGGAACTCTGTTATCCACAATTTTGGTCATTATGATGATGTCATGATGATGGAAAATCAAGCTCTTCAATAAGAATACTTTCCTGAGAAAAGTTTCACTTGTCTGTTTCCAGAAAACTATATTTTTTAAATAGTTCGCAGGCTGCATATATAGCTGCCTGCGAGAATGCTTGATTCTCGCAGGCTGCATAAAGCCAGGGTGCGGATAATTCACACTGTAATCATGGCCAGGGTACGAACATGTTTTTAAAGAGGAAAAAGATGAAGTTCTCGAGCCTTCTAGAAGAGGATCTTCGAGAAGAATGAGTTGGCTAA